>PISX010020060.1:0-36712 GCA_004024625.1 Mellivora capensis
TCCTGGTTCAATTTTGGGAGTTTATAGTTTTCCAGGAATGCATCCATTTCCTCTAGGTTGCTTAACTTATTGGCATATAACTGTTGATAATAGCTTCTGATGATTGTTTCTACTTCCTTGGTGTTAGTTGTGATCTCTCCCTTTTCATTCATAATTTTATTAATTTGAGCTTTCTCTCTTTTCTTTTGGATTAGTGTGGTCAAAGCATTTCTACATATATTCCAAGACAGGGCCTTTGCTAGGTCCACAGGAGGCTATGAGGGCAATTATGATACAGTGTCCCAGAAGGAACTCTTACACACATCCTCTGATGCCTCGTTCAGATGCCACCACCTCTGAGAACCACTCTTGGGTTTCCTAGTCTTCATTCTCTTTCCCAGATGCTTCCTCCACGCTCAGCTCTAGGCATCTCTGTCCCTCCTCCCCGCAGGTCCGAGTGGCTGGGGATAGAGGCCAGCTTACTCAACATCACATGCCCAGGTCCAGCACCTTGCGGAGCTGCCCTAGGAGACTGTGCAGAGCCCTAGCGCTGGGGTGGGCTGGGGCAGGGTGCACTGACTCTGTGGCATCCGAGAGACTGAGTGTGACCCAGCTGGATCCCTGCCCTTGAGACATTGTGACACGGAAGAGAGATGATTAAGGTGTCAGACCCGTGCTGTGCTCCTTGGAGCCCTGGGACTGGGCTGAGTTTCACTCACCCTTGGAAATGCAAGTTCTCAACCTGAGAATGGGATAACACCTGCTTTTAGAGAGGATCTCAGGAGTTAATATGTCTAAAGGCAGTACAAAAATAAACCTATAGCAGGAGCATGATACAGTATAGTTTTTCCCCCTTCTGTTTCTTTTCTTGGCTATTTTCGGGGATGTGTGTCAAAGAAGACATCCCTGTCTTTTACAAGAGTCAGATAAAATAGCTTATTTGTGGGTGCTCAGCAGTGAACTTGCTCATGCAGCTTTGAGCTCAATGGGTTATTTTTGGGACCTGATTCTCTTCCTGTGTATTTTCCATTTGGGTCCCATCCAATTATGTGGGCTCAGTGCTGTGCACCCACCCCGTGCCTTCCCACCAGGCAAGGGCTGCCAGGCAGAGAATAAAATCCACTCCCCCGTCCTCCCCTGGGAGCCATGCATCCAAATCCCCAAGAAGCCCAGTGCATTAGCAAATAGTATGGGGGTCCACGCACACTGCGGCATCAGCTGGAAGGATTAGATGCCAGGTGCTGCCTTCCGAATAAGCCTTTCTGGGCAAAGTCGTTTGCAGAAACCAGAGTTCCAGAGCAAAAGGAGCTGACTGCATGAAAAACCGCAGGAGGCCAGGGTCCCTTTCCCACTAGCTGGGGCCCTCCCTTCCTCCTGCGTGCAGCCACACTCTTTCCCGCTGACCCAGGCGGCTGGAGCCTCAGCTTTGCGGTTGCAGCTCAGACCCCCTCCCCGTCGTCAGCCAGCAGCTTTGCCCCATGGGAATTATTTTCCCTCTCTGATTTGCAGCTTATCTATCAAAAAGGGACACTAATGCCCGCCTTGCCGGGTTGCTGAGGAGATTAAATGAAATAAGCATATTAAAGCCTAGAGTGTAGAGCCAGGCACAAAGTGCTCAGTAAAACCCTCTGTTGGATTATTTTTCTTTCAGTTTATCCACATAATTAAATTGAACGTTACTCCAAGAGCCCCTATGCGGTCTGTGAGTAGGACACTGAAGGGAGGGTCTGAGGTCTGGTTTTGTTCTTGGCTTTCAGCACTAACCTGCTGTGTGACCTTGAGTCAGACACTCACCCTCTCTGGGTCTCAGTTTCCCCAGGTGTATGAAGAGGATTGGATGACATCGTGCTGCCCCCCCAACCCCCACCCAGTGCTTTCTCTGCTGTTCTCCCTGCGATACCCCCATCACTGGTGCCGCTGGGGCCATGTGATACATGCTTGATTTCTTTGTCCAGATTCTCCAGAGAAACAGAACCAGGAGGTTCTCACGTACACACACAGATTGATTCTAAGGGTTATTTCCTGTGACTATGGAACAGGTCAGAAACCACAGAATCTGAGAACATCTGAATGCAAGAGAACCAAACCCCTCTCAGGTAGACTGTTGGGCATGTCCCTTTCCAGCACATGCATTCTAGCTGGCACTTGGAGCCTCCCGGTTCCTGCCCCCTGCCCTCGCCCTGCCCCGTGGAAATCGCAGGAGCCGTGCCAAGCAGGCAAATGTGTCTGAGATGAAGGTATTGGCCATCGGAGTGAAACCCTTCCATCCTCAGCGTGACTTAGAATGTGCTTTCCAGACCCAGGGGCACATCACTGGGAGAGTATTCTAGATTGTGGCTCTGGGGCCATCTCCCTTCTAAGACGAGTTGCAGAGAATTGTACAACAGCATCATCCTGGAAGGCAGTAACGCTCCCACGGCACAGGGGCATGGAGTGCTGAGCTTTACAAAGCCTTCCCTGCTGAGCCTCGTGTGGCGACGGCCTCTTGCCGAAGGCAGGCACATGTCCGGTGGGGCTGGGTGGGAGACTGAGACACAGCTGACATCCAGGCTGGTGTCTCCCACGTCCTAGGCATGCTCCTCTCTTTACCCCTTTGCCTCCATTTTTATTCAGTTCTTTGTACTTTGCCCTTGCTTTAAATTTACCCTTGCCCACCATCGTAAACATCCTCGTATTCCTTCCATGAGGACCTGGAGTCATTAAGGGCCAGACAGTCATTATTGCTGGGAACACATCATTACTTTACCTTTGGCATGTGCTGTGTCTGTGAGCAGAGATGCTGCCATTGGTCCGTTCACTCGTCAGATATCCATCAAGTGCCTACGATGTCTCAGGGACGGGACGAGGAGTTGGTCACGCAGTGCTCATGGGAAAGGCGGCCTCAGGCCCCACCCGGAGGGCCTCTTCATTTCTGTAGCCCTTGGTGCCCCGTTGAGTTTCTGGAAAACTGTGGGTGCTCACTTGGTGTTGGAGGTGCCGATGAAGGGAGATGGTACAGCTTTAGGTTCTCGATCCTGTAGCGGGGGTGCTGCCGACTTAGCCCTCAGACACAGCTGACCCAGGACCCAGCCATCACAACACTTCGGGGACCGGCAGAATGTTCTAATGTCTTGTAAAGTCAAAATGAAGTGTGTGTGGAAAGCTAGCTAGCTGGCTAGATGATAGGGAATTATATCGATGCAGTCATGAAAATAGAATTTTAAATATATTTCCTAACAGATGAAAAGTGCCTGGGGCCCACAAAAGGCATAATTCGACTCTGGGAACAATTACGATTAGTCCCCATTTTTACTTCCCGATGACAGTCATGAGGAAGCAGAGCCCAGTACACCCAGATAATTACCCCCGAGATGGGCAGGTGCACACCTAGAACGTGGCTGCCTGTTTGGCCCAGTCCTTTACTGCGGCTCCTTTCCCCAGCGCGACGCCTGCCTGGGGAGTGTGCTCTTCATGCGTCTGCATGGGGGGACCGTTGGGTGCAGAGGAGTGACTGTTCAGACTCTGTGAGCAGCATGTTCTAAGGTTAATTACCTGGGGAAGAATCAGAAGTCATCAGGAAAACACAATGGTCATTTAAAGAAAAACCTATTTTATGGTTTTTAAAAATGCGTTTAATGATGTCTGCTGTTTCAGGAATTAAGAGGTCAAGCACTATTATACTTACTCTCTCCACCAGAATTAGATAGTTTAAAGCTTTCTCATTTAAACAGTTGTCTGATTTACTAAAATCTTGCAAAACAAATAGCAAGTCGCTCTCCAGCGAACAGCGATGACAGGCTTGGGCTCCCCGGCCTGTGGCTTTCATGCGCGTGTGAATCCAGCGACATTCCACGGGTCATTTCCACACAAGAATATAAATCTCCAAAAATGGACTTTTCATGCAAAAGTCTACAGTATTGCTTATTTATGCACCATTCTGCTCATGAGCATGAAAACAGCCTGGATTCCATGTTGCCTGCCGTCGGAGGCCTTCTTCTGCTCTGGAGTTTCTAGGCACGAGGGGGTGTCTGGTGGCCAGGATAGGGGGAAGCATGCCTTCCCAGACTGCCCTGTGTGTCCCCTGTCCTCAGTGGCAGGAGACATCCAGCTGACACAGTCAGTGATCGCCGGGTGAGGGGGCAGCAAGGTGCCCAGGCAAGTACAGAAACCTGGCGGGGCCAAGGTCACTTCTGTGGATGACATGTGAGAGCTTGGCAAGTCGTGTGACCACTCGGAGCCTCTGTTTCTTCTTCTTTTCTTAAAGGGGAGAATGAAACGTGTTCACCCTATAAGGTTTGCCTGGGACTCAGGAGGGAAAAAGTATTTCCCCCTTTGAGCATCCCTTTCTCCCCACTCCATCTCCCTTCTTGTGTTCCCCCCACCCAGGGATGGTGTGATGACATCACCATGCATCACATTCACCATTTAACGTAATCATATCAGCTAATGTGTTGAGCCCTTACATGCCTTGGGCTCTATGCTGACTTTTTTACTGGACTTCCTCACAGTTCCTGGAATAGATTCGCATCACAGAGGTCCTCTAGTGATGAGTTGCCAGGAGTTGGGCAGCTGGTCCCCTGTGGGGCTTGGATGCATGAGCAGGTCCTGGTGCACCCGGCATTCGCCTTGTGTCCCCTTGGAATCTCTCTCACCGGCTCTCTCCTGGAACCCTCCCATGGGGGCGGGTAGCCATGCGTGGCACGTTCTCCGTCGAGTAGGTGGGTGGCAGCGGGTGTGTGTTGGCATCGGTTCCTCTTTGAGGTTGAGGGACCAGAGCCTAAGCCATGCTCTGTGCTCTCACTGAGATGGCGGGTGCATTTAACCGTCAGGCGGAGGAGAAGAGAAGCGACCGCCAACAAGTCAGCCCCAGACCCACCCTCATGGAGCTGGCAGGTTAGCCAGAACAAGGAAGGAGATTGAAAAAGTGATTTTTAGTTGCAGGAGATCCACATTAAGAAAGAATTTGTGGGGCACCTGGGTGGCTCCGTGGGTTAAGCCTCTGCCTTTGGCTCAGGTCATGATCCCAGGGTCCTGGGATCGAGCCCCGCATTGGGTTCTCTCTCAGCAGGGAGCCTGCTTCCTCCTTTCTCTCTCTGCCTTCCTCTCTGCCTACTTGTGATCTCTGTCAAATAAATAAATAAAATCTTTAAAAAAAAAAAAAAGAAAATTTGTTTCCAGTGTTGTAGTTGACTGGAACACAGAAGAGAGGGGGTCACCACCTGGGGTGACTGACGGAGAGCTTCCTGCAGGGAGGGACGTTACGCAGGGAACAGGATGTAGGACTATGAATCTGTACCTGTCTCTTGCCCTGGACCTATGGCTTCCTAAGTCCATTATTTTCCAAAGCCAGACATTGGTAGGGGCCTTCCAAATCCTTTGGCGTTTTTTGTTTTTGCTTTTTTTTTTAGAGGGAAGGAAGCGAGAGTGCAGGGGGAGAGAGGGAATCTTAAGCAGGCTCCATGCTCTGCATGGAGCTCGAGATGGGGCTCAGTTCCAAAACCCTGAGATCAAGACCTGACCCGAAATCAGGAGTCTGATGCTTAACCAACTGAGCTACTCAGGCGCCCCTAGACCAGCATTTTTTTAAAGAGAGAATGTCCTTTCTTTGAAGCATCCATTATTGCTTTACTTAACATGTTTTTACAGAACACTCTATCCAATTGCCTCCGTGCTGGAGTGGACAGGGGCAACCTAGAGAGACATGCAGGCTCCTGGCAGGAACTAGTGCCGCAGGAATCAGCCCTTTGCTGGTGGTGCTGGAGGTCTGCTAGTGAAACAGGGAGCAGGGCTGGGTCTCCGAGACTGGGAGGCAGTCCAGAAACAGTTCCCAGATGGAAGGAGCTCGGATCTGAACCCAAGGAATGAATTATCCGTTGTGGGGGGGGGCAGTGAGGAAGCAGCTTCAGAGCAGAGGGCAGTGAGGGAAAGGCTGTGCCACACTGGGGGGCTCCAGGGAGTCTATGTGGACAGACACGGGGCTGGGAAAGTCACCCAGGGCCCGATCCTGGGAACGCTGTAACCTGCTTGGCCACCGCAATGTCACATGCAGGGGATCGGCGCGCTAGGGTGTGTCCTTCCTGCTACTCTGTCCAGGATGGATTGGTGGAGGTAGAGCTGGGCCAGAGAAGGAGGCTACAAGCTGGTGCAGTGGTCCACTAGCAAGTGGAGTAGAGGCCTGGGCAAAGTGGAGGTGAGGCAGGCAGAGGAGAGAGAGAATGGATGTCTTGGCTGTTACTGAAGTAGAACGGAAGGAGCTTGAACAACAAACACACATGGTGGGCATGGGTCATGGGCCGTCAGGGATCTGTGGTGAGCTAGCTCCTAATAAGGAGAATTGGCAAGTGTGATTCACACTAAAGTGTGAATGGTTGAAATCATCCATTTTGGGTGACCCTACTTTAGCCATTTACACTTTTTAAATGAGCATTTAAGTCAAGGAAGAGGACATTGGCTCTTCTCTCTGCCTAGAATATCCTTCTTTGATCCTCTTTCATCACTCTTTCCCCTGGAAGAACTCCTATTTATCCTTCAAAACCCACTCCAGTGATCATCAGTTTTGTGAAGCCTTCCTTTACCACTCAGATACCCTAATCCACTATTTTGTCTCTCCTACATGTGCACTTTGGACAGGCCTCTGCTGTCTTGTATGAATGTAATAATTGCTTCATGAGTCACTTTGCTCCCCTTAAAAGCATTCCACGAGGGCACAGTCATTCATCTCAGTGCTTCCAATTAAATGGCTCCAAGGACATTTTACCCTTCTTTCCTGGGATGAATCACAGTTGTCACCTTGAAGAAGTGGACAGATGACAAACAGGCTTGCTCAGGAACCAGAGTTTTAAGCAGGAATGGGATTGGGGACCCTTGGAGTGGGCTGCCAGTCTCCAGAGCTCTTCGCCATTTTCTTGCTGTGCCCTCCTTAGGGATGTCATGTCATGTCACATGGAAGTCTAAATCGGGAGGATTAGGAGCTGAGAGGTCAGGGCTCCATGTGCCGCCTGGGCACCAGAGGGAGTTGGCCTCTTGGGCAGATGCTGTCGCTGTTCGATGCTGTCTAGCATGCCAGCAGCCTGCCAGGTACACGTATGACAATTGCCTCCTTTGCACACTCTCTCAAGAGCTGGCAAGTGAGTACCATTCCCGTGAGGAGGAGGTCACAGGAGAAAATGCGGAAGCTGGAGAACCAGACACTTATGTCGAGGCTGATGTGTGTCCCCTATCTGTGTTTGGTCCTTCATTTGGTGAGCATCATATTCCGTGTCTAACCTGTAGTGCATGCTAGACTCTGGGAGTTTAGCTAAGCGCAAGGTACACATTTAAGAAAACACACCAATATTTACTTTATAATATTGTCATGAACGTCAGGGAGCTGCTATTATGCGGAACCTGGCCTGGTTTTTGGTACAGAGGAGCTTCCCTGAGTAAGGGGAATTTAGACTGTGATGTGAAGGATGAGCCACAGCCAGAGGTGAGGGGGGTCATAGGGCTGCCCTGTACAGTTGTGTCCATTTCACACTACACAAAGACACCTGGTGGAGCCGGTGAGTTGAGGCTGAAATGCTGCCCGCTCTCCACATGCCAAGCTGTGCATCCATGGGGCTGTGTCCATCCAGATGAAGGACTTTCCCCCTCTCCCATTTATCCACTGAGGAAAGAAACTCTGGTTAGCACAAAGGCAGCCTATAGACTAATAGTGGTCCTGGAAGAGGAAGAATGTTTGAGCTAAGTGTACTGTGGCAAAGGCCCTGGGGTGGGAGCCAAGGGATGTGATGAAGGCTGCAGCCCTGGCCTGGGAAGTAGTGACTGCAGGAGGGACAGGTATGAGTGAGTCTCCTGAGGTCGGGGGCCGGTGGGGGGGGGAGGGGCAGATGTCCCCTGCAGGGACCTGCAGACTGTGTGCTAAGTGTATCAGGCTCATCTCCCAGCACAACCGTGACGAGCAAGCAGGGCGCGGATGTGAAGCCCCCAGGTGGTGCCTGGTGGGGAGTTTGGGGCTCCCCCACCACAGCTGTGGGAGCCGCTCTCCAGAACCCCATCAGCTCACCCGCAGCACCCACTCCCCCCAGGGTCCCTGGGCCAGCCAGCACCCTGCATGTAGCCGTGCTAGCAAGATGGTGGCTAAGAGGGGAAGCGGAGTTCAAGTCTCCAAGGCCCTTGGCAGGTGTTAGATCTGTGTCCAGTGTTGTGTGAATTTGAAAAACCACGTCTGAACATGAAATGTTTCACTCCGAATGTTGAGTCCAAAACCTCTGAACTACGTCTTGCTGAACTCTACCCAGAATGCTGATCATTCATTTGGGTCTTTTGGCCATCTATCTGGGCAGATATCAGCTGGTGGAGGCAGAGCAGGCCTTTCCTATTTAATGTGGTCTCAGCAGGAAGGACAACGTCGTGGGAGCCAGGATTTTGAGCCTCTAGAACCAGTTCCCCCCAGTGCTGTGTCCCCCAGGCAGAGACAGCCCCGGCAGACGGGCCAGCTCCAGAGATGCAGAACCTCGGGGTGTGTGGGGAGGGTAGGGAGGAATTGGGGAGTGGCTCCCACATTCCCTCAATTGTCCCGGCCACACCTGAGGACCACGTTTCCCAGCCACACCTGCAGTTCGCTTGAGGCTGTGAGACTAGGCTCCGGTCAATGAAATAGGGACAGAAAGGATATAAGCCTCTTTCCTCCTCACTCTCCAAACACCTTGCTTGATCCTCTGGGCTTCCTTTCTTCAACGGTGCCCTCAGGAGTCCCGTGTTTAGGACCACAGTGGCACAAAACCAAAGAACCCAGGTGAGGAGAGACCGGAGAGAGCCACACGAGAGACCCAAGGACCCGTATCCGACTTTGGGAAAACACAAAGAAATAAAATGATGTAAAGTAACTGAGGTTTATGGATTGCTAATTACAGCAGTTCGTGTTACTTTAAGAAAAACCCTGTTGTTTTCTACGGTCTGGCCTTACCAGAATCCTAGAAGCTGGCACGGACCTAAGGGATCGGGGATCCAGAAGTGGAGACTTCACGGTCGGGAGACAGAATGTGAACGTTACCTGTAGCTGTGTTTGGTGAGGGGCGGCAGAGACCGTGAGCTCGGGAAGAACTAGCTGTCTTTCACGCAGACGAAAGAGGGGACAGAGAAAACCCATGTGAACACGCGGGGACCCCGCAGAGGTGGAAAAGCCTCTTTCTTTTTGAACAAACACATTGAGGTTATTTGAAAAACAAATCAACAAACAAACAAAGACGAAAACTCTGACAGACTCCTGAGAACACTTCTCAGTTGAATAAAGCGACAGTAGCTTGAGGCAAAAACCAGATTAATGTCTCAACTCTCCTACTCTGAGACCCAGAAAGCTTCAAGGCAGCAGCTTCTTCATTTCTATAGAGACCTGGGGGCAAAACCCCCTAAAACAAACAAACAAAAAAGACAAAGAAATGCAGACTTCAGAGCCCAAGGAATACTGGAAAATAGATCGACAACCTACTAAATTTTCAAGAGAATTGTGTTCTTGGAGAAACCAGAAGCTTGGACTGCAAGACTGTTTGGCGATTCAGGACTAATTGGAACCCTTGGGCCTCCGTCCCAGCATGTGTCCCCCAGAGACCATGCTCCCCTCGCCACCCCAGCCTCTCGGAAGGCAAACCCAGGGACCGGGGGTTGCATGGATCCAGGGCAGTGGGCCGGAGAGTTCCACCGTGGAATTTGTGTCTCTCTAGAAACCTACAGACCTCCGTCTATTGGACATCCCCCACTCTTCTCCATCTCTCATGGGAGTGTCCCCATCAGTTACTGCTTCCTGTTTCCACCATTGCCCATTGCGAAGGCCAGTTAATTTATATCTTTAGGTCTCTGGTCGTTGTAGTAATAAGAGCCATATCAGACCCAGTGTCAATAGTACCTTCCAGCACCCAGAAATCCTACCGCTGAAACACAAGGCAGGGAACACCTGTGACCAGGGCCGCCCCCCTTGCCTTGAGGGTGTTGTAGGCGTAGGGAGAAGAGTGAAGCAGGGATGGAGATCAGGAGGACAGAGGTGGCCCACTGGCTGTGTCCTCACCAACCCCATTTCCCTTAACGTGCACAAGTGAGGGTGTTTTGCCCAACCTCCCTTGCAGTTAGTTGTGGGCCCTATGCCTGCGTCCGAGCCCGTAGAATACCTGACAATTGTCTCTTAACAGTATTCTGCATGATGGCCCAGGCTATCCGTTCGTTCTGGGGTGCCTTCACAGAGTGCATGTCAGAGGTGGGAGTGTCCCAAGATGGGAGACCCTTGAGTCCCTGCTTATGGGAAAACTGCCCCCAACACAGCCACCCCATGGTCGCCTTTGTGTGGGTGATGACTCAGCTCCCGCAGTGTTGTGCATGGAGAACTCAGGGCTAATTTTTACTGTAGTGCTGTCAGACCTACCCTGACTCTACCTAGGGGTTTCTGGAGAAAGGCATCCATGTCTTTCAAAGACCAGAAGTCTGAGGCAGAAAACCTGTTTAGAGACTGTGGTAGTGTGGTCTTGAGATCCGGGGTCCATGGTGGGGTTTAGTGGAAGAGGGGCCAAATCCCAGAAGGTCTCTGATGCTTTTGCTCCAGACGTCTTCGGTGGTGATTCCTTTAGACTCCTAGCAGGCCCCGGGCTGAGGGTTAAAAGGAGTGACACACAGCAGGTGTAATGCAGAGAGAGAGCTCACAGGATATGAACTCAGTGACCCTCTTAAGTGACTTCCTCCAGGAGTGAAACCCCCCAGCAACGGACTGGCTGTTGGGGGACGGTGGTGTGGGGTTCTGTGTGAGTGTGATGTGCACACACATGTACATGTGAGTGCTTACACGGGCACGTGCAATTATGTTTGCAGGAGAAATGAAGCAATTTCCACACAAGTAGCCATGTTTGGTTTTGAACCCAGTGAACAGAAGAGCAGCACAGTGCACACCGATTTCCCCGAGGCCTCTGCTTCTCGCTCCTTGGTCTAAGATGTTTCGTAGCCCAGGCAGGGCCCATGCTACAGGTGGATGGCTGCAGAGAGTGCTGGGAACCAGGGGGTCGTCAGGGCCCCTCCCTCTGCCGTCCTTCCTCCTCTTCCCGTTCTTGCCCTGGACTAGAGACCAGCATGCAGTTTTGAAAGGAAAAGGGAGAGATTGAGGTAGGTAATCTCAAGGCTGGCCTGTGTGCTACACCCCGCAGTAAGCTGGCTCAGGGGAGTCTGTTTCTCAGCTCAGCCTGTCAGACCAGGTCTGTCCACTGCCAACACGTGCCGTCAGGCTTCACAGCGGCCCCGCTGTCGGTGTGTGCATAACACGGGTATAGACATCAGAAGTCCCAACACAGTCCTGCCTCTCCGTAGCTCCGTGGTGGTAAACAACCTCGGACATGGCACCAGGCCGACAGCAGAGAGAGCCTCTCCCTGGGGCTGCCCCTGCAGCCGGGGAGTGAGCAGCGGTTATAAACCAGGTGTGCACAGCAGAATCTCCTGGAAGCCTTTTTAGAATATTATACCAATCTGAGCTCTACTCCCAGGGATTTTGAGTCGGCATGACTAGGCTGGGGTGTAGATCACCATATTTAAAAAGCCTCCCCAGGCGATTCTGATGCATCCTCTGTTGAGGTCCCCTGGAATGGGCCAACAGGTACAGACTTTGGAGCTGGACACACTTGGGTTCCAACCCAGAATCTGTCACTCTAGTCCATGAGCTCCTCACCTGTGAGCTAGCGAGAATGCCCATGTAGAGTGCTTGACGTGAGGTCACAGTTCCAGAACATCCCTGGCTGGACTGGGGATTTGCCTGGTGTCTGTCAAGAAGGCAGTGGAAAGTCCACCATATATACTTGTGCATATTCTCTTAAGGATCTTTTCCTCCAGAACCCTCCCAGTCTGATGAACCCTCCCATCTTCTGATGTCTATACCCCTCTCCTCTTCCTCCACCCAGGAGGCCTTTCTCTGGGCCCCAGGTAATTTCTTGCTTACTCTTACCATTGCAAACTTTGTATTTCCTTGGCATTGGAAATACAATGGAGCCAAGCCCTCCAGACTTTGAGCTGAGAGACCACAGGTGTTGGGAACAGTAACTTACCTCCAGAACTGCAGCTGTCCCACAGATTGACCCATAGTGAGGAGCCATTGTCATAGGGCCATTGGTGCTCTCACTATACTTCATCCTGTTTAATGCCCATGATAACCCTCTGAGCTAAACCTCATCACCTGTGGTTTGTTCACAAGGAAACTGAGGCTCAGAGAGAGGAACTTACTTGCCTCCAGTCACACAAATAGAAAGAGGCAGAGGAAAACCCTGTGTGGCAGACTCTGTGTGACATCCCTGTGTTGTGTGCTTAACCTTGAAATCTGTATATGGATTATGAAATCTGTATATGGACTATATATATATAGTCTTATATGTCTTATATACTTATATACATAAGTCTTATATGTCTTATATACTTATATAAGTCTTTTATGTCTTATATACTTATATACATAAGGTTCCCTAGGCTGTGGACTAGGAACGCACAGCCTAAGGAACCTCCTCTCTTTCTCTCTCCCTTTTTAAGATTTTATTTATTTGAGAGAGAGAGAGAGAGAAAGAGAACATGAACCAGGGTGGGGTAGCAGAGGGAGAAGGAGAAGCAGACTCACCACTAAGCAGGGAGCCCAACGACGTGGGGCTCAGTCCCAGGACCACAGCACCATGACCTGAGCGGAAGGCAGTCACTTAATGACTGGGTCCCCCGGTGCTTCAAGAACCTCCTGTTTTTAACAGCAGCCTCCCCACTGCCATGCACGGTTCCTCAGTGGCCTTTCCCTCACCTACAGCTTGTACAGAACATTCCTTTCTCCTAAATATAGCAGAAATGCTCCCTGAGCCTGTTTGTGCTCATAACTGTTCCATCTGAGTAAATACAAATTAGAATTTGAGCATAACTATTCACAGAAGAGTTAAAGACTTGGCATGAGTTACCAAAGAGAATAATTTTATTTTCTGGCTCGAAGAAGTCCCTGGCCTGGGAGCAAAGAGATCCATATTTAAATTAGACTCTGCCATGACTAGCTTTTATCCTTGAGTAATTCAGCAAAACTTCAAGACTCCGTCTCCCTTGGTCTGTAAAGTAATAGTAATACTTGTCCCTGTTCTCCTTTAACATATTCAAAAACTTGGCCACCTCAGGATGTTCTGGGACTGTGTTAACACTGCAGTGAGTAAGACACATGCTGTCCTAGCCTCACGGACAAGCAGGGCACTGGCATGGCCCCTCTGTGGGATATATTAAGTACCTAATTATATCAGTAAGTCATGAGTTATCACTGTGATCAGAATTCTAAAGAAGTAGAGCCAGCAATGCTATTCTGTCCTTTCTGTCATCACATTTATGTCCTTTCTTGGCACTTCCTGGTCCTTCCTCTAACTCTGTCCTGCCTTCTTGCCAGGCATCTCTCCCCTTTCTCTGCTCTCATCTTTCCTCCTGCTTAGTTGGCTTCCTCCTCTGACCCCCTTTTCTCTCTGCTTCTGCCTCCTTCTCAGCTCCCTCCCTCTCCCCAACATCTCTACCTCCCATCTCTACCTCCCCTCCTTTTCCTTGCTGTCACTCCCTTTGCTGAGAGGATCTCTATCATCTCTGTCATTTTTGCTTTTGTTTCTACTATTTGACTTTTCTTCTCATTATGTCTTGTATTTTCCTGGCTCTTTGTGTGCTTGGTAATTTTTGATTCAATGTCAGGCATTGTGTTTACCTTTTCATTTTCATTATATAAACAATATAAAAATATAGACATATATTTATAATAACATATATAAATAACATGTATGTATGTATCTATATATATATAAAGAGAGAGAGCTTTGAAGTGGGATGCATTTAAGTTATTTGGAATCAGTTTGATCCTTCTGAGGTTTCCAGTTAAGGTTTGCTATGAGGGACCAGACAAGTCTTTCCTCTAGGGCTTATTTATCCAGCTGCTGAGATAGTGTCCCTCTGAGCTCTGCCCATTGTTCCATGAATTGTGAGGTCTCCCACTCTGGTCTGTGGCTGCACCCATCATTCCCAGCTGTGTACAAGCTCTGGGAATTGTTGCCTCTTCTCTCATTCCTAGAACTCTGTCTCATAATTGCTGGGCCCTTCATCTCCTGAATTCTCAGCCCCATCTCCTTGACTCGGGGGGGGGCTTCCAGGATTTGCATAAGTTCCATCACCATCTTAGGTCATGACCTGGGAAATTCCTGCAGGCAGTATGTTAGGACAGTAGCAGAACTCACTTCAGTTGTAGTCTATGAAGCCTGATGACCAGTGGCGGAAAACCATTACATCATGCTTTTATGTAGATTTTTAGTTTTACAAATGAGAGTGTAACTTTGATCTCTGTTACGCATTTTACCTCAGTCATCCCTCCTTCCAGCCCCATTTTGATAGAACCTTTAAATATGGTTGTAGGTGCAGATGCTGTTTTTGCTGTTATTGTATTTCCTGTTTCCTTGTAAACCAGGAGCTGAAATCTACATGAACTATTTGAATAGAGGGCTGGAATATTCGTTTTCTAGGAAGTCTTTGGGGGGTAGCAGTATAGACACATGGCTTCCTTTTATCTTCACCGCCACCACCATTGTCGTCATCGATGTGCCAAATACACTTCTAAGCTGTTTACATTGATTTACTCATTTAATTATAATGACAGCCTCTGAGCTAGGTTATTATTCATGTCAGTTTTAAGACGAGGAAAGGAAAGTGCAGAATGCTCATGGAACCAGCTAGCAGGCAGCATCTAGAATATGAACCCAAGCTTCAGAGACTCCAGGCTCCTCTGTGAGGCTGTTTGCTTCTCACTAGCAGCTGAACACCGCAGGGCCTCTCCAGGCTGCCCCACAGGCAGGAAGGGTGCTGTGGCTGCCGACCAGAGTCATGTTTGAGCTGCATTTAGAAGGAACCCAGGTCTGGAGGGCATGGTGAGTTGTCTCTAGAGTCCAGGCTAGAGTGATGACCCAACCATGAGCCAGGAGGTTCTTGTCATCTGTGGGTAACCCAGACATTTATAACCCAACTTACAGACCTGCTGGAGCACGTGCAGTGTCCACCATGGACTCTGGGGCCACGTGGCTATGTTCTGTTCTGGACGCCACTGCTCCTTGTGCATCAGCAGGGGCGGGAGGGTGTGTGTGATTCTGGGCAAGGTGCTTATTCTTTCTATATCTGAGGCAGACTCATCTTTAAGATACAAATATTACTGTGGAAAACTCACAGGTTTGGGGTGAGAAGTAAATGAATTAATATATTAAAACCTGTAAGATAGTGTGAGGCACAGGCAAGCCTCCCATGAGCTGTTACACCGTCCGGTTTATGATAACCGATGATCCCCAGCACAAGGGTACCTGCATCTTTCACCCAGACCAGCTCCTAGAGGAAGGGAGCAGAACAGGCAGGAGGCCCTTATGGTAATCCAGGCCGGAACCCAACTGAGGGAATGAAAGCAGGAAGTGGGGGAGTCATTTTAACAGGAGAATAAATAGGTCTACATGAAGGAAAGAGTCTAAGGGTGACTCCTTCTGTTTTTGATGAATTAGGGAATGCATGGCCTTTCTCAAGTTACCTTAAATGGCTCTGTTGATATTTTCTTAGTCTTCATCCCAAATATTTAACCAGATTTGATGTACTTTACTACATGATTGCTGAGGGCTCTCCCTGAGTTGTCTAGGGCTCAGAGCATGACTCTGGTCCCTGGAAGGCTTTTATAAAATGACTGAAGGCAGGAAGTCAGTCCTCTGGGGTGAAAACTTCCAGAGGTCATTTCTGGGCTTGGCAATTGAAGGAATCACAGAAGGACTGGATATTGTGATCCCTTCTCCAAAATATCAGCCTGTTCTCCCCATCAATGTCCTCTTTCCTTCCTGAAAAATGAGCAGGACTGAAGGAATATTCCAGACCCCACACTTTGTATCTCCAGTGTTATGCATAATTCAGTGTGTTTGATAGTTTCTATCATCTTGAAAAATCACTTTTCAAATACTGAAATAATAAAAGATCCATCAAGGAACGTGGTGCAGTATTACCTTCTGTTCCCATGGAGACCAAGTCGCTGGTGTTCAGCAGTGTGATTATTAATGGCATTTGCCCGTGTACCGTGTGTTGGCTCCGCCCGGTAAGTAAGCCATGATTCTTAATCATCATCTGCAATGTGTTCAACCCATTTCAACTTACATTTATTGTTGGGATCTTCGAAATGGTTTTATTTGCTACTTTGGTTCAATTTCATTTTCTCGAAGGGCATACTGCCAATGCCAGGTAAGCTGTTCCCGTGTTGCTGAGGCTGAGGGGGAACCGTACGTGGGATGTGTGTGTTCACGGGAGACAGATCACTGAAGAGGGTCTCTCGAGTGCAGGCTCAGTGACCGCAGCACGCATCAGGAGGCCCTACGTGATACAGTGCTCAGTTTCTGCAAACGTCATCTCTTTGGAGTCTCCCATGATCCGCCAGCATTTCTCTGCATGAGGCCCGTGTTGCAGGTGGAGAAATTAAGGGTCTGAGAGGCTAGGTGTCTTTCCTGAGGACAGTTATTTGACCTGAAATAAATGACACCTCCATGTAATTCCAAAGTCACGACTCTGTGCCTTTGGTGTATTGCGCTGACTTACGTGGCGGTTGGCAACAGAGCACAGTGCTAGCCCCACACGCTGTTCTCATGGTTGACGTCTTTGCACTGACCAGCATGTGGTGAATATTGAGTAAGTGGTAGTGCTCGTCTCCTGTTTTCCTTCTCTTGCTTTTGTTTTTTTCCTTGTTTTTTAGCACAGCTACAATTAGAAGTCATAGAGGTAGAATTATTACTGGTTTTGCTCATGTGCAAAAGGTTTTTGGTTAACTCAAAAGCTACGTTTGGATAGATTTGGTTTTTGTTTTCTGCCAGAGTCTCATTGCTCACATCTTTGGAAGTAATCTCAGTTACCCAGTTTCCATAAACACAAAATTTGCATCCATTAGAGTCTCTCGATTATCCTTGGCATGAAGGGGTGTAGGTTAGATGCGCCTTCCACAGAGAGTCCTGCTGTCGCTTAGAAGAGAGACATTGTTTTTGTTACAGGAATGAGAATTCTCTCGACTTAAAAACCTGCCCAGAAGAAACACTCACATTTTCTCTCTTCTTCCCATGGCTCTTTCATAATAACGTCCTGTATCTTATCTTGTCCCCAGTCTGTCCCCCTCACTGCCAAAGTATCAGGGAAGGGACCATGTCTTTCTTGAACACTCCATACGCAGTGCCTTGGACATGGAAGTGTGCTCACTCCTTCTTCCTGTGCAAAACTGCGAGGAGGGAACAGAAGAGTAACCAAGTGAGGAAGGGAAGCCTCAAGGCTGATTTTCCCATCTTATGGAGGAGGTTATTGAGATTCCAAAATCAGTTCTTCCAGCACTTAAGCTAAAAGCTCTTTCCACTGTACCATGTCATTGTCTAGGTAGGAGTATCCAGAGACACATGGGTAATTCTAGCCAGAAAACACATTTTCTACATAGTTACCACTTGTTTAAATGTAGATTTCAGCTCGCCAGGTGCCGAAGGGCGATGGCGCTTCTGACAGCGATGTTCACGACGGCCGGTGCTTGCGTCGATGGTGTGACAGACCCTCACAACACGGACGAGGCTACCGCGGTTGTCACTATGATGTCATCGGGAGACAGGCACTGAGACGTGTTATTTGCCCCGATTCACACCGCTAGTAAGTGAAGAGGTTACTAGACTCCATAGCCGAGGGCCGGAGTCAACTCTGGAACCCACTAGTTATGGGGTCTCGGGCCTCAGTTTCCCCCTTACAAAACCCTGAGCCTTGTGGCTCTCTTCCAAAGACACGGTTCATGCTACGTGAACATGCTTCTTGCGGCACCCGCCCGGACACAGGCTGCTGTGGGTAAATCAGACTGTGGGGAGCGGATTCTCCCTCTCCAGCATCTCCTCCATCACCAGCTGTCCAGCTCGGCCTAGAAGCTGTGAACAGCTTCCAGGCGCCGTCTTGCTCACGAGTGTAAACAGCAGAATGACCACATTTCTTCCTCCAGTGCATGAGAAAAGCAGAATGTGAGAGAATCTTTTTTTTTTTTTTTCTTCCTGTTTTCCCCTGGCCCATCTTTCAGGATCCAGAATGAATATTCCGTTCCCCAGAAGGCTCGGACTGACTACCCAGACTGGCTCACTGCTCTCACGCTGCCCGTGTGGTGCACGACCCACCCCACTGGAGACCGTTGTCTGTCTCCCCTGTTAGACCAAAGGCCCTGGGGCAGATCGTGGCTTCCTTACACAGTGGCCATCCTCGAGTGGGCGAGCACCTGTGCTCGGCAAATGCCAGATGCTTGAGTGCTTTAAAGTCTGATCAAAGTCGGATCCCTGAGTGCGGCAGAGACCCCCTCTTGTACTGAACTCCCTCCACCCAATTGCTGTAAATCATGTCGATGGTGGCTTCATAGCCAGTTTTGCTGGAGTCACTTATAGCTCTGTTGGTGACAAGCAACCCCCTACCAGCACTCACGCGGACCTCCTCTTCCTCAAGTAGACCCAGCAGTGCAGCCCTCTGGAATCTTGTCTTCAGACCACGGCGGGTACAGATGGGCTGCGTGCCTGCAGGCCTGCCTGGGCCGCGCTGGCTGTCCCTTTCACTGTGGCAGTCGTCTGCTCCAGGACTTATTATTGGAGACAATCTCATTCCTCAGTGACTCTCGCCATTCTCTCTGCCTCACTGGCTGCTTTCTCTGGGTAGCCAAGAATCCTGTTCCCTATCGATCTTATTCACTTTCCTGGGAGAACTTTTAGCGAAACCGATGCTCCTGGCAGTCTGCTTGCGGCGTCAGGGACTACTCTAACTTTTGCTCAGCCTTGCCTCTGGGATGGGAGCCTTCGGGGTTGAGGTAAGGGAGGGGATCACGCACGGCTCACGCCTACCTCCCAGGACACTTGATCTGCCCTTTCTGAGAGTCAGCACTGCTGTGACGAGCTGTGGGAACACCATCCCTGAGTTTCACTGTGCTCTCTGTCCCAAAGGCCTTTGGCCCTGGTATTATGCTGAATCTCATCACAGCCCCAGGATGGACTAACCCCTCTCCTAGAAGGGCAGCCTGGGCCCCGAGGGCGGGTGTAACCTTCTGGGGCTTGTTCCCTGGGTAATCTTCAGACGCTGGATCGAAGGCTCCCAGTACGAGTGTTTGGTGCGCTCCCTGCCGGCCGTCTCCAGCGATCACAGCAGGGACCTCGCGGAGATAGAAGGGCTGTGGCTCCATGGCTCATATTTGGGCCACACTGCGTGCTCGCAGTTAAATGACAGAACAATATTAGCTAAATTTGGCAGAGTTCTTACTCTTTTCCAGCCCATCGTAAGGCTGTGCACACATTCTCGGATTTACTCTTCCCTAGCCCCCTGTGAAGAAGCTAGTAGTAGTTCCCCCATTTTACAGATAAGGAAACTGAGGCCTGCAGAAATCCATTGGCCCAAGATCAGGAAGGTTGTGAGTGATGACGCTGGAATTCCAGCCCCGGGGGTGGAGGCTCTGGAGAGTTCATCTCAGAAACTGCATCTCCTCCCCTGTTCCTGGGACCTGGGCCTGGGTTTGGTGTTGCTGATTCGAGTGAGTCTCCAGGAACCTCTGAATCATCCTGGGCCACTCTCCCTCTCGCACACTGATGCCAGAGACGGGCTCCCGCAGACTGTCTGTAATGGATCTTCGTATCTCCATTTTCACACTTCTCCTCGCCCCTCTTCTGCTGCCTGAGTGCACGTTTCCCGGTGTACAACACATGGCTTCCAGACGTAGCCGCTTTCTTTGGATTTTCCTCCCTCCATATGCTGTCTCCCCATGGCTCCCACGAGCTGCTGAACCTGAAAATCACTCTCGTGACAAAGAAGAAGGCCTGGGTGCTGCCTTGGGCCTCAAACCCTAACCCCATCTTCATGGGTTGTCCCCGAAAGCGCACTGCCGACATCATCTTGATTTTGTTTTTCCTTCTGCCCGAGCTTGGCCTCACCTATGGCATGTTCCGCCTCCTACTTTCACCTGCTGATTTCTTTTAAATAATAAGATGGCATATCCCTGACTGGCTCTGGAGGGATGCAGATGTCTTACAGGGTGCCACATGGCCTTGTGTGTAAACTTGATCCTAGCACCTGCTGAGCTGTACCCAAACCGGCCGTCTCTGCCACACACACCCGACCTCACAGGCCTTGCACCCAGAAATCACAGGCCAATAATCCTCTTTATTCCCTGGCCTCACCCCAAAACAACAGCCACTTAAAGACTCTTGAGTAAACGTGGGCATGAGTGACTTGGGCACCACATTAGCATTTCCTGCATTCTATGTCGTTCTAGAATATTGCTGTTTGTAGTGACACCCCCCCCATGACCAGGCTCAGGAACATCCCAAACTCTTCGTGGAAGAGGGTTCTCTGCCTGAGAGTAGAAGTATTAGTAGCAGCGGCATTTGAGTGGAAGAAATGACGGAGTAGCTCCTAAAAAGGAGGCTGTCTCGTTGACTGGGAGCAATGGTGTGGGGCTTTGCGCCGTCTGGACCACGAGTGCAGGGAAGCGAAGGCGCCGAGCCTGGGGGCAGGCAGCCTGGGGTGAAAGGCCAGGGTTGGGGTCCGAGCAGGCTGGTGTTGGGCAGTGAAGGCCGGGTCAGGTGCAGCCGCAGGGAAAAGGGGCGGCTTTGGTCTCTGCAGTGGAGGCTCCCGGGAGGGAGTGGGGACCACCAGCAGAGTCTCTGGGGTGGGTTGGGGGCTGACTTCTGGCTGTAGTGTTCCGGGCTTATGGGGCGCTCACATCGATCAGCCCCTCCTGTGCTAAGCGGGCCCCAGCCCCATGGGGCTTGCTGCCTTCTCCCTGCTCTCCATGAGCCCACGGCCCTTTCGGTCTGGACAGCCTGCCGCTGCGCCCCGTTTCCTTTCAGTTCTTATCCCCTGCCCTGCCCTTCTCTTGCTTCCATCCCCAAGCGGCGGCTTGACAGGGAGATAAACCCCCACAACACTGGATCCTCAACAAGCTAAAGTCCTATCCCCAGAAGATGTTTCTGCCAGGTTGGAAAGCCAAGTCTCAAAGAGTTGAAGGCATCCCTTAAAACAAAGGCAAATTACAGGAAATTGAAAACAACGGACAGGACGTACCGCCCTCTCCCGTTGCTCCCTCTGCCCGCCTCCTGTGACTCGTGAGTGTGACCTGCCGATGGGGAAAGCGGAGATGATGCTCGGTGACAGCGAACGGGATCAGTGAAAGTGAGGAATGGACCACCGTGATAATATTGTTATTATTGCATCTACTACTTATGAAGTGACCCCATAATGCATGAACCTCTTCCAGCCGTTGGGTTTGTTACAGAACCGACCCTGTCAACAATCGTATATTACAGACGGCATCGCATTCCGAAATTGCTTTCAATAGAGGGACGTGGCGTGTCTATGGGGGCAGCTCTCGCGACGTTACAATTGGCAGAGCTGGCGTCCCAGAGCTCGTGTCTTTGGTTTAATCCTGATGATGGACCAGACGCTCGTTCCACACGACACACCATCTCCCATTTTTCAAACATCACACGTAGTGACTGCTGATTTTTAAGACACGTGAACACAGCTGATGAAGCTGGAGAAGAGTATCTTTTTTTTTTCCTTTAAATCAGAGCCTTCCTCCAGCTAGACTGGAAAACTGCGTTCATCAGAAAGGTGTTTGGGGTTTTGTGACGACCTGACAGCTAAATGGCTTGTTCGGTGTGAGTTGTGTAATGTTGTTCTCAATTAGATTAAATATTAAGAATCCAATTTGCCAACTGCCAACGGAATTGCGGAACATTGCGCACCGTTCGGGGAATTGCTCTGAAGAACAAATGGAAGTAAAATACCAGAAACTGGGAGTGCCAGCGCTGGACACGTTTCGGTATATGGATCTGGCGCCTTCCCCCGCAGCGTGCTCGGCATTTTCTGTGCTGGCACAGTACTATCACCGCGGTCACCTCCCTTAAGGAGTGTCGCGTCTTCAGCGTCCTTGTTAGTAAACTCAGAGGTGAAGGGGCCTCTTCACACTGCTTGGAGGCTCTGGGTGCGATCCTGCGAAGAGAAGGGCTGGAGGGTCACCTGTTGGGAAGACTGCCGGGAAGGGCGTTCTGGCCCCTCTGACTTCCTCTTTCTGTGCCTTGATCTCCTCCACTTAGAGAAGAGCCGGACGGCGTGCACACAGGCTGGGCGCTGTATGAAGTCTGGCGTCCTCACTCTGCCTCGTCCTCCCTGTGCTTCAGGACTCTGTCGTCTCTCCTGCCACCCCTGCAGCCTGGCGGGCGCACACCTCTTCGGTGTCGTCCGATGCGACGGCCTGTTCTTTGCCGGGCGCCCATTCTTTGGCAGAAGCACCTTGCTTCCGTGACCCGTCTTCGTTGCTCCTTACCACAGTGCTTGGAAACAATTGCCTTTATCATAGGAGAGGCAGGAAAGGATCGCAAATACATGGTGGGCTGTCTACCTCATAGCAGGTGCTCACCACATCCGACAGAGCACTACCGTGTAATAAGCCACGAGTAGACGCAGACCAGCATGGACGACAAGTCAGATGCCCCAGCCCAGATCCAGAAATGTCGCAACGCAATGTCAACACAACCGTCTTTGTAGCCATATGTTTAACAGCTTCCTCTTGAACTTGAGGCAAATCAAGTAATAAGTTACGCAAATACTCTTGTTTGGTTTCTCCCATGGCCATGATCATCCCAGTGACAGCCCTACTTGCTTTGAACTGGTTTCCTATAGAAGTAAACATTCTAATATAGTAATATGGATGCAGTGGCCTCCCATTTGCCTTAATAATCTCTCAGAACAGACTTACCTGTTTCAGCAGAGGCCAAGAGAGGACCCACGTCCACTGACCATCTTATACAGGGAGGCAGGTGTTGGCAGTGGGTAGGAGTGTGGGCTCAAGGATCAGGCTCTCCTCATTCAAGCAATAGCCATGCCCTGTACTGATCATCTGACTTTGAGACAGGCTGTCACCATTGTTTCCCCACCTCACTCTTGGATGTGAGTCTGGGTGCTCTGTGCATCTCAGATAAGGAGGCTTATGAGGAGACACATTGGTGTTTGCACATTTGCTATCAGAACATAAAATCCATGTTCAGTGCTGGTATGTCTGGTCTACCTTCCACGTTCCCTACAGAACGAGCCATGTAGAAAGAGCCCACCAGATATGCCAGGAGAAGAGCCAAGGACCAAATCCACACACACGGCCTCATAGCCCCCAGTTGGAAAGTAATTACAAATGCTGAGTCTATGTCTGCCCTGGTGTTAGTTGAAGGAATTTGATGCCGTTCATAATTAAAATCAGAGAAGCATAGAATTTGACGCCTTGAAGAGACCATAGTGAACCACTCCAGCTTCCCCAGTAGAAACGGTGACAACGGTCACGATGTCCCACTGAGGTGGATGGCTCGCTCATCCTGCAGATACGTTGGAGTTTGTGGTCTAGGAACTGGCTCGTGGGGTTGGGGGTAGTGACCGCCTGACCCTCCATACACTGCACAATGAATCCAGCATTTCTGATGACCATTATCCCTGTTCTCACTGTCTTGCCCTCAGTTAGGAAGACTTGGATTCTCGTGAATTTGTAATCGTGCCCTATGGGATGAAAGAACACAGCTATGCTATTTTAGAACCCTGGACTTGTCTCTTAGTAATTATGGGATCAAGGGCCATTTACTTAATCTCCCTGGGATCATTCCAATTTTGTAAGTTTACATTATGATTTCAACTTCTCTGAAGGTTTGGTGGATGAGATGCAGCAGCTAGTGAGAAGCCAGCATCCTAGAACAGAACCTCAGCACATGCCTTCCCCTCTCCCCTTGACAAGAGTACTGGAACACATTTGGCACCCTTCCTATGTGTCTCTGAGGTCCTGAGAATTGAGTTTCGATGAACGTGGTATACCTGACCCTCCATGACAAGATCCCATCTGTCCATCTCCCACCATGTCCTGATTTTCTCTCCTGGACTCATGTGCCTTAGCAACATAGCATGGACTGTGGTTCCCTGACCTTTACTTATTTGTTCACTCTGTGTCTTTTTTTTGTGGTGGTTTCTTGCTTGACATGCACTCTCTTATTCCTTCTCTGCCTACCTAACCATTCATTCAAGAATCAGCTGCAGCGTCATCTTTTCTAGGAAGCCTTCTCTGCTTACACCCTTCCACACACTCAGCATCATACGGTTTCTCCTGGTTTGACACCTACCTGCCATTATGCACCTGTGTCCCTGGTTCTTCCAACTGGAGAATATGTTCCTCCAGGTGGGGCAGTGCAAGCTAATCTCTGCAGCTCAAGTGTTCATTTATTTTTTAAATTTCTTTCTATTTATTTTATATTTTATTTTATTTTTATTATTTTATTTTATTTTTTCAGTGTTCCAGAATTCATTGTTTATGCACCACAGCCAGTGCTCCATGCAATACATGCCCTTTTTAATACCCACCACCAGGGTCACCCAACCTCCCACCCTCCTCTCCTCCAAAACCCTCAATTTATTTCTCAGAGTCCACAGTCTCTCATGCTTCAACTCCCCCTCCAATTTCCCTCAATTCACTTTTCCTTTCCTTCTCTCAATGTCCTCCATGTTATTCCTTATGCTCCACAAGTAAGTGAGACCATATGATAATTGGCTCTCTCTGCTTGACTTATTTCACTCAGTATAATCTCCTCCAGCCCCATCCATGTTGGTACAAAAGTTGGGTATTCATCCTTTCTGATGGAGGCACAATACTCCATTCTATATATGAACCATATCTTCTTTATCCATTCATCCATTGAAGGGCATCTTGGTTCTTTCCACAGTTTGGCGATTGTGGCCATTGATGCTATGAACACTGGGGTACATATGGCCCTTCTTTTCACTACATCCATATTTTAGGGGTAAATACCCAGTAGGGCAATTACAGAGTCATAATGTAGGTCTATTTTTAATTTCTTATGAAATATCCACACTGTTTTCCAAAGTGGCTGCACCAACTTGCATTCCCACCAACAGTGTAAGAGGGTTCCTCTTTTTCCACATCCTCTCCAACACTTGTTGTTTACTGTCTTGTTAATTTTGGCCATTATAACTGGTGTAAGGTGGTATTTCAATGTGGTTTTGATTTGAATTTCCCTGATGCCTAGTGATGAACATTTTTTCACGTGTCTGTTAGCCATTTGTATGTCTTCTTTGGAGAAGGGTCTGTTCATGTCCTCTGCCCATTTTTTGACATGATTATCTGTTTTGTGTGTGTTGAGTTTGAGGAGTTCTTTATAGATCTTGGATATCAGCCCTTTGTAGTGCCATTTACGAATATCTTCTCCCATCCCTTGGGTTGCCTCTTTGTTTTGTTGACTGTTTCCTTTGCTGTGCAGAAGCTTTTGATCTTGATAAAGTCCCAAAAGTTCATTTTCATTTTTGTTTCCTTTACTTTTGGAGGTGTGTCTTGAAAGAGGTTGCTGTGGCCGATGTCACAGAGGTTACTGCCTGTGTTCTCCTCTAGGATTCTGATGGATTCCTGCCTCATGTTGAGGTCTTTTATCCATTTCGAGTTTATCGTTGTGTATGGTGTAAGAGAATGGTCGAGTTTCATTCTTCTAAACATAGCTGCCCAATTTTCCCAGCACCATTTATTGAAGAGACTGAATTTTTTCCACTGTGTATTTTTTCTTGCTTTTGTCAAAGATTAGTTAACCATAGAGTTGCGGGTCCATATCTGGACACTACTCTGTTCCAGTGGTCTATGTGTCTGTTTTTTTTGTGCCATTACCATGCTATCTTGGTGATCACAGCTTTGTAGTAAAGCTTAAAATCAGACAATGTGATTCCCCAGTTTTGTTTTCAAAAGATTTTATTAATTTTTTAACGGAGACAGAGAGTAAGCAGAAGCAAGGGGAGGGGCAGAGAGAGAGGAAGAAGCAGACTCCCGGCTGAGGAGGCTTGATCCCAGGACTCTGGATCATGACCCAAGCTGAAGGTTGATGCTTAAACCACTGAGGCATGCAGGCGCCCTTGGAGCTCAAGTGTTTATAGCACAGGGATGGGCGCTCAGTAGGCAGCAGAAACAGAGTAACTGGGATCATGATGATAGCCTGGAGTTGGGCTGACCCCACTGACTTGGTGAAGAATATAAAGAAACCCAGTGGGGCTCTAAATCATAATCATAAACCATGTGAAAATGTAGTTCTCTAAAACCAAGTAGATCTATATTAGCAGTGTATATGCATTTACCAGAAAGATCACAGGTGTTAAGGTAGCCTACAAGATGGTATGAATTATTCAGGGCCAGTATATCAACTTATTTAATTACTAATGAATTGTTACCTTTTAAAGTTCTAAACAGGTCCAAAATCTCTTGGTGATACAGGAATTGGCCAGTTTACCAACGGAAATGCCATGAGTTGCGTCAGCGGCTCTTTATCCTGAGTCTTACGGAGTTCTTACCTGTAATAGTGGTAAGACTAAGCTGCCTGTCTCTTGTGCTCTGTGGAAGGTAGAGAACTACCCCCGTCACCCTCACCTTGCCCCGTGAGGACAGCTATGTCCCTGTCCAAACTGTTAGAGCTGAGGAGTAGCAAAGGTCAGACATGACCCCCAGACCCTCGGGTCATTCCTATAATTCCAAGTCCATCGAACTGGAACTCTGTATGGGACTCTGTCGCTTTGTCCCACAAAATGCAAGTAAAAGAAAATGCACATCACAGTGCTGTTGAAGCAAGATAAATGAAAATGGTATCTTTTAAAAATAGCTGTTTAAAACAGGTTTATGCACAAGAAAGAGAATAATATTTAGGAATCAGGAATGAAAATAATGGCCACTGGTCTTCTGAAGCCCTCTGCCCAACGCCAAGCAGCTGTCCTTGCGGGCTCCCTCCGGTCCTAAGGACCAGGCAGTACCGCGCCCACAGTGGGACATTATGAGCAACAGGGCTGCATCCTCAGAGATCAAATCTGCCATCGGGTGTGAGGGGCCTGGAACGTAAGAACGTCTCCTCTCCACCTGAGTGCTGAACCAACCCGAAAGGAAGATGATAGACAAACTGGAGATAAAGAGACGTAAATCATTACGTCTTTGATCGGGGGGCTACCGGATCTTGAACTCCAGAATGAACTACACTGGACAGAGGCAGGCCTTCCCAGCAGAGCACCTCCTCTCCCAGGCCTCCACCAGGGCCAAGGCGGACGGAGACAAGCACCTCCCAGGATGGGGGAGGGGAGCTGCTATCAAGAAGAAAGACAAGGAGGAACCCAGTTTTTTATCCCCGACTGACCGTGTGTCCGACAAATGGGCAGAGAGGAGCCAGACGTCATGCTAATGGGCACCCGTGCACATGGAAAACACAGCCCGAGTGGGGAAGCAGGGTTCTCACACCCACACGTGCCTCTAGACCCCCTCACTGGGACCTTCTGTGACCGTTTCCCACGACGGCCCTTTACTGAGCTCTGGCAACTCCTCAGTGTCACAATGGGGCGCTTCCTCTCTTCCAGCCATTGCTTTAGTCAGCCGCATGGACGTGTTGTGAAGGTAGCTGGGAGTGTGCGAATTCTCTCCTGTCCCCGATTCCCAGGAGGGACAGCGATCACACGGAGGGAGAGAAACACCAAGCCACATTCACTTCTTTCATGGGCAGAGCCACACAGAGCTGTCCGGTCACTTGTGTGACCCTTCAGTGCTGGGGAGACATGTAGGTGGAGGCAGGCAGCAGGCCCGTGATACAGAATGGAGACGTGACTGGACGGGAACGTAACCGAGACCAGGGCCTGTCCACCCCCTCACCGACCCCCAGGCCCTACGTGCTCCCCTCTCTCCTGCTCCAGGAACCACGTGGGCTGCTGGGAAGAGGACAGTCAGGGCAGCTTAGATCAAGTCACATTGATGTGAAATCATCTGAGATCTCTGTAGTTCAGCTGTTTGTGGGAAGAGGTGTTCGGTGTGCAACCCGCACCTAGTCGCCGCAGCCTGTGTGTGGGGGCAGCGAATCAGGCACTGGTCCCCGGGAGGGCAGCGGGCTGGGCCGACCAGAGGAAAGAATGGAAAGACGAAACTATTTTCCGGGATCCCAGCTAGTGGGCTGCAAAGCAAATGCTAGACCAAAGAGGTTCCGATTCTCTTTGGAATGTACAGAGTGGGGTTCCTTTGAAAACCTGGGCCCTAACCAGGATTAGAGGCTTCACCCTTCTGCAAACTGGACATGGAAACACAGGCTAATACTACATAAACCTCCTCCGGCCCAGTTCCCTGTGTTTAAGCTCAGGGCTGTGAGGCTTTCTGCCTAGCCTGGGTCTGACCTATTGACCCAACACGTGCCCTCAGACCTACAGATGAGTTACTGCTCTGGGGTTCAGTCTCCCAGGCTACAAAAAGGGGGGGGGTGCATAATTGTACTTGTTTTACAGGGTTGGCATAAGAATGAAATGACTAATATGTACGTAGAGCACTTAAACAATGCCTGGCGTGGACAGGGTCAAGTAATAAGCATCAGCTGCTTATTAATGTTCTCTCCGTTTCCTCATTGATTAAAAATACGATTATAATGAAAAAAAAACAACAACCCTGAATTATCAAGAGGAGGGATACAGGGACCAAAACATAATACCAGGCACACAGCAGGCATCCACTGACTAGTGGCTACTATTAATAGAATTCTAGATGGTGAGGTCTGATAGAGCTCGCATTTCTATTTCAAATAAATATACAGAATATTAAAACCCAATTCCATTTATGCGTCCTCCCACAATCGTAACACAGAAGATGTACTGATAGTTCTGTACAGAAATGTGTCTTAACTTCCACGGTCGTGTTTGTATTAAATGAAAAGTTATCAGTGCTTACCACGGGCCAGATAAATATCAGATTGTGTATGTATCTCGTATAAAGCATAAATAAGTGTGTTTACGTAAAGAACACAAAGCTCCAGAACATGATTTTTGTGGCAATGTAGCAAATCCCAAATTGCGGGAAAACCCGGGGTTCTAGGAAGGAGGTGGTGATGGTGACCTGGGCTCTTCATCCAGGTCCGTGTCCTCTTGTGTTCTTAGACACCAACCCCCGCCCCCGCCAGAGGAGGCAGCAGCTCCTTCATTCATTTATTCTTTCTTTCATCATCAAAATCCTATGTGCTGTTTCAGGTCCAAAGACAAATGATGAACTCCTTCTGCCCTCAGGGTGTTCAGGGAGGTTGGAGAGATCGTGGTGGTCCTAGGAGTTGTGCGCAGGACCTGGGAGGCAGGGGGAGAGGAAAGAGAAGCTCCACAGAGGAGAGGACGTTTGACCCGAATCTTGGTGGCGAGTTTCAGGCAGTCGGGGGACAGACCTTAAAAGGAGAAAAGCAACTAGAGCTCTGTTGTGGGGCAAGAGGCGGCAGAGGAGCTGGACATGGGGTGGGGGTCTCCCTGCTCCGAGGGCGATACCAAGGAACTCGAGCTCCGTCTTGCAGAGAACGGGTAATGATATAAAGTAACTTTGCACGTGCTGGGGTTTTGGAAGGAAGGTAAAACCACGCAGTGGGATGATTTAATCATTAAAGTGAACAGTAAAGACTCAAACGAGGCCAGAAGCAAGAGCACGGTAGAGGCAGACCCTTTAAGACTTCCTTACAGATTCTGAGGCGAGGAAGAAATTTGGAGTCTGGGAGAATGTCACAGCTGTTGTACATGTTGGGCCAAATGGGTCCACTAAGGATGACCAGAGGGAAGAGAAGGACTGGGTCAGGGCGATAGCAATTAGCTCCTTGTAAGATGCCTCTGACGACAGGCAAGCTGCCCATCCAGCACCCTGGAACAGAGATCTAGAGCCCCGGGCAGAATTAGATCTGGAGATGTAGATGTGACCTGATGGGACCTTCTTCTAGAGGAAGGTCAGCGTTGATGGCAAGCCTGAGTTCTCTGTTGTGTAGTGAAGCAAACCTTCTGAACACCAGTAAGTACTGAGCGTGACCCAGGCACTCTTCGGAGCACTTCGGCTGTACTGCTCTCCCCACTTCCCATCGGAAACGGACACTTCAAAGGATGGGGGGCCAGCCCGGTCACACCGTTCGTGAGTGGTTCACCCATGAGCACAGCGCAGGCCTGCTGGCTCCAGATTCTCTGTTCTAATCAAACCATGTCCCAGCAGAGCTCCCAGAGAGCTTCCGTTGAGTTAAAACCCATTTTGCGTAGGTTTCTAAGTGGATCATTGTTGATGTTCAAGCTGCGTAATCTGTAGACATGTTCCTGGAGGCCATCGATGGGGGCATCTTGTCCCACCCATTGACATTACCCTGGGACGTCGCCCAAGTCTGCGTTCTACCAGAAAATCCTGCTTGGTCCTCAAGAGCCACTGTAAGAAGCCGTGTCATGACCATGCCCTCCTTACCCCGCTGTGTGCCTGTTGTTTGTGGGCTGGGCCCTGGCCTGGAGCCTCCCATCGTGAGTTCACGCTCAGCCTAGTGTTCTGTCGGTCTGGTGTGAGGCCTGTGTGTCATTGAGGGTTTCCCTTCCAGACGGGGGCCGGGGGTTGGGGGGAGGGCGGTGCTCGATGCTCCTTTCGTTGTGTGGGGAGATTGTGCTTTTCGGGCCGCCCCGAGCAAGGCCCATGGGAGTGTGTGGGCTCTTCCACACTGGCCCACGCTGGCTGTGCAAGCCCCTGCAGGTCTTGCACACTTTCTGCAGCAGCTCGCTCACTTTCAGAAAGTTGTGCTGTCGACTCTTATACGAAACAAGCTTAGTTTTGTTGATAATAATCTCAAGCCATACGTGTCTTTCAGGATTTCTCCTGAGGTTACCGTTTTTTTTTTTTAAGGTTTTATTTATTTATTTGACAGACAGAGATTACAAGTAGTCAGAGAGGCAGGCAGAGAGAGGTGGGGGGGAAGCAGGCTCCCCACTGAGCAGAGAGCCCGATGCGGGGCTCGATCCCAGGACCCTGGGATCATGACCTGAGCCGAAGGCAGAGGCTTTAACCCACTGAGCCACCCAGGCGCCCCGAGGTTACCGTTTCGACTTCGTATTACCTCAGTAACCACATCCAACCAGTGCTGTGGAAATTCCCCAAAGATTACCTTATGTGTCTCTTGAGAAAAATCCGTATGACATTGGTACCTAGTTTTATTTTTTATTGTTTTATTTAGATTCAGTTGGTCAACGTGTAGTACAGCGTCAGTTTCAGGTGTAACGGTCAGTCCTTTGTTGGCCAGTATGACACCCAGTCTTGTCACATCTAGTTTTAAAGGTCAGAGTTAATACCAGACTTCCAAGACCCCTTGCCTTCACTGGGTCCCGAAGCCTTTTCCATCGGAGGCATCGGTGACAGGAAAATGCAGTTGCGAGCAGGTGGCAGGACCAGGAAGCGGGAGGCTCAGGGCTGCTTGAAGCAATCAGTTTGGGGGCTCCCAGCTCCTCGATCTGATGCCTTTGTTAATCCTGTCTGCTTTCATTTCTGCCTACTTACAGCGCTTGGAGGCCCTGCAGGACTTAAATTTACGCCTCATTCAAAGCAGGCAGGCCTGGTGGCACATCTGTCCTCCATCAGGCCTGGTCTCCAGGGCTCCTGTGCACTCTGGGAAGGGACTGTCCCCGTTTAGCACCTGAACTGGAGAGTCACTTCTTCTGCAGGCAAAGCAGGGTGACCTTGTACAAGTCATTTGATTCTTTGACCCACAGTCTTTTGGTCTATGAAACAAATTGGAGTTCTTACCGCTTACTATTTGATCTAATCAGAAAGAGCTTTTGGGACATGATAAGGGACAAAACAAGGAACAGAGCCGTCCAGAGCAATTTCCAACTCGTGAGTGTCTGTGTGTGTGTTTCCAGGACACACATTCATATATTAAGTGCACAGAAAACATCGATGCCCATACACATATGGCAATATTCTAGAGGGATCCACAAGAAATTAATGGACTCTGGGAATGAGGCACTTTATGTTGTGTTTCCTTTGGTAATAGTGAGCTTTTTGCCATATGCATATTCTCATTTTGAAAGTCAGAAGGAGAGCATCTGCTCTGTATGCTGTTTGTTGAACACCAGATGAGGTCAGGGTAACCTAGACACTTGGTGAGCAGTGGCGTAGGTCTGGGGAGTCCCCCACACACACCCAGCCGTGCACAGCTCTGCTCGTCCTTCCACAACTTCACTGACTTCTCTTCCTAACATACTGGGAAGGATGAGAAATGTAGGTGTCAGGGGAATCCCTGGGGAGCGGAGGGTCCACTGAGCGTCTCTCAGTGGCTGCGGTGGTGAACTGCCCCTCCCCCCCTCAGACCTGAGACATTCATTCCCTCACATGCCGAGGTTGTTGGTAGCCAGTGGCAATTGACCAAGCCTCTTCCTGGATACTGCTCTGTCTGAGAGTGCTGCTGACCAAGGTCACACCTCTTCCCAGGGTAACCCCCACTCAGTAATGGTCAGTGCATAGGTGCAGAGACCCGGCCCCTCCTCCAAGGCCACCAGTCCCTGCAGCTCCTGAGCTCCCTGTGGGATGCACCGAGGTCTCTGCCGTGCAGCACGACTGTGTCTTCTTCTTAGGGACCTGACTTAGGACCATCTCAGACCTAGGCGGCCCCTGCATCACGCTTTCCTGGTGTGTAGCCCCCTGTGTGACACACCCGTCATGACACCATGATCAGCACGAGCGCAACACACCCGTGATCGTCCGCCCTCGTGGCACCATGGGAACTTCAGATGACGACATGCAGATGGCCACTGACCTCTAACAGACCTGTCCTTCCCCCGTGGACCAACTCAGTCCTCTCTGATTGGCAGCAAGCAAGGAGACCAAATGAGGCAGGAGGCTGCCACGTCACCAGCCCAGGAGAATGTGGAGGGGGCAATTCTACCAGCTCCCCATGTGGAGTTTCCTATGGCAGGATGGGCAGGACTTCAGGGGATCATGAAGAGCCATTGGCTTCCTCCCCTCATGGCTGCATGAGGTGTAGATGGACAGGCAGGGCCCACATCCTTGGAATTCTCCAGCCCAGAACCGGCGCCCTCTTCCTCAGCTGCCCAAGCCCCTCCCTGAGGGCTTCCTTTGTCTGCTCCCCAAACCAATCTGTCCTGAAGTTCACCCCAAGACATATCTTCTCTTCCACCGGGTCTGGATCTCCAGATACACGGTGGACTTGGCCACCTTTCCCTTATCGCACAAACTACATTTGGGTCCAACATCTGCAAGAAGATGCACCTGATCCTGTACCCTCACGTCCAGTCTCTCGCCACATGCGCTGTGGTCACCGAGTAGCTAACCTCACATTTTACAGCTGCACGTCCTCCTTCCTCTTGGCATTGCGTGCCACTCACCTACCCCCCGCGAGGGTCTCTACAAAGTCCTCCTTTCCCCGTGCCCGTCCCCATCTTCTGCAGCCAGGGAACGAGGGCTTGTGAGCAGGTCCCCTAAGGCTGTCCCAGACCTGCCAGGTCGGTGCTATCCTCCTCCTCCTCGTTGGTATTATTACTCTGAATATTGCTCTTGTTACAATTCTAACATGAACGCATAAGACAGGCTCGGCCGATGGCAGGATTTTCCCCACATGGAGAGGTGGGGGGAGGGACTCGAGCTCTCTCTTCCCCGGAATTGCAAACCCCCGACCGCTGTTCTCCGAGACGCCCGTGGGGCGGCCCTCAGCGTCGGTGTCTGTCCCACCCACAGGGGAGCTTCTATGTGCCGTCCGAGACCTGCATGCAGCACGCACACCGGTGGCACCGGGAACTGTGCTGCCTGCTCCTGCGCGCCTACGGGGGACTCCGCGCCTACTTCCTGGCCATCATGCGGGACATCCCGGAGCTGCCGCACATGGAGCTGGGTAAGGGGCTGCGCCCAGGGGATGCCTCAAGCAGGCAGCCCACCTGCCCACTTTGGGGCCAGACTTGAGAAAGCCTGTGATTCTGTCCGCATCCCGGTGACGGGTGCCATCCCAGGTATGTTTTCTGGGTGTTACCTCGTTCTCGCAGGAGGGAGTTTTGGGTGTGTGTGCGTATGCGGGAAGAAAAGGCAGGAGCACCCTGAGGCCCGTGCACGCATGTGTTCATTCCCCCAGCAGGCATTTACTGAACACCTGCTGCACATCTGCCACTCTTGTACACAACATCAAGTTGCCTGGGAAGGGAAAATAGTTACAAGATTGCAACTGACAAGAGTGGAAAACCCCAAAAGAATATACATATATTCTATGTACCCTCTTCATATATTCACAAATACATGCTTGTATGTATCATTTATACATATTATACACATACATACATACATACATATATGTATATTTAATCTGCATGATTATAGAAACCTTTTAGCAGCCATCATCTGTGGTTTTCTGGGTATAAATAGCTTTGTGCACCTTGCATATCATCAGACATCACAGAGATCATTGGCCCTGAATCCCTCTTTGCTGACAGGTGTTGGAACTGAAGCTCAGAGAGGGCAGCGATGGCTTAGGGTCACACAGCAGTGCATGGCAAAACCAAGACAAGAGTACAGAGCGCCTAATCTGACTCTCGGGAGAGTGTCCCTTATATCATCCCACTCAGTTACAGCAGGTTACACAGTGTGACTCTGCTCACGGTCCTCTACTGGGACCCCTTCGCTTCCAGAACTGAGGTCAGGTCCTTAGCCTGGTTCAAGGTTAAGCACAATCCTGCCAGGATGCCTCAGCTTCCTTACCCACATCCCCAGACTCACCTACTGAGACAGTCATGGCTTTGACATAATTTAGGGCCTCATACAGTGTCCATTCCTGCACTGAACACACCGCATGACAACAATTTTTTTGCGTGTTTCTCCTCCCCAACAGATGCGGGGTCTTTGAGGGCAGAAGCCCCCCTCAGATCCCTCGTGCACACCGCCTGGCAGGCAGAGTAAAGAAATAGGTGTGTCGCTGTTGGTAAATTGTCCTGCCGTCTTCCCATCTGGCCTTATCAGCTCTAACACCCTGGGAAAATCAGGCACTACTCTGAATCATGCAGTAGTGAAGTTGCATTTTTTTCAGGTTCAAATGTTATGCACACAAAGAAGACACGTGCAGAATCAGCCCGTTTACATCGCTTACAGGGAAAATGGAGACTGTACTGTGTTAGTTGACTTCTGACCTTCTCTTTACCCAAAGGCACTGAATGTATTTGCGCATGCATTTATGGTCTTACTTTAATTGAGCATCTATTATGTGCCAGATACCACGGACAGAGCCATGATCAGTATGACGGAAGTCCATTGTGCCTGCTGGGACTCAGAGCTGATGAAGGTGCTGGGGGGACAGGCATGTGCTCATTAGGCCATCAGTGAGGGTCTGGAGACGCTGAGGGACTGCTCCCACTCACCTGGGCTGCAACATTTTAAGTGGAACCCATGCCACAGCCAAGGGCACACCACTGACTGCAGCACCATGGGACTGGGGGAGAGTTCAAAGACAGGGAGAACTATGAACTTTGAATCCCAAATGGCCAGAGGCCAGAGGTTCCTGCTGATAAGAGCCAAGGTCACAGGCTCCTCCAGGGGCCGGGATGATTGTCGGGTGTCGGAGTCAGCGGACCGGACTCAGCTCTGTCACTCCACTTCTCTGTGCTTCCCCATGGTCACCTGTGTGATGGAGATTTGAATCTGTGCCCCACACATGTCACACACACACACGTGCACATGTGTGCACCCCCCGCGTGCACATACCTGCAAAAACCCAAAAGAATGTGGGGCCCGTTTGAGCCACACAAAGTGCTGTGTGAACGTGGGGGCCTTCTGTTCCTCAGAAAAGCATCCATGAGATGATACTGACCTTTATCTAGTGTGGGGTCACGTGGCCCCAGATCAGGGTTACCCTTCTTGTAAATATGACCCCTTTAGGAAGTTAGACTAGAAAGGAGGCGCGTCCTCGGGAGCTGTGTTTCTTTCTGTGACTTTAAGGCCAACTTGAATGTATGCTTCTTTGTTGCAGTTAGCAACCGCAGCACTTCTGCGCGTGCCCATTTTATTGTGCTCCTTTTTTTCTTCCTAGAGTCCCTTGCTGTGGAGGAAACGCTCTCTCAGCTGTGCTCAGAGCTACAGGTAATTAAAAAAACTCACCCTGTGGGAGGAAAGGGCGGGTGTGATGCAGGACCAATGTAGGTCCCAGCTTGATGTAGAAAACAGAGGTGAAAGCACAGGACGTGTCTGCTCACGCCAGACCTGAAACTGAAGAGATACTCTGCCGCTCTGTGTTATTCTTTGTTATTAAGTATCCACTAGACCCCTCTTGTATGTCCAGCTCTCAGCTAGATGTTCTGGAAAAAATGAACAGGTTCACGGGTCTCCGTCCCTGGAGCTGACACTACATTTATCTATTACTCATCCATTTAACAAAAATGTATTGACTACCAACCCCGTGCGTCCCCTGGAGGGCGATGGAGACCTTGCACCTGTGCCCCGATGGCCTCAGCCATGGCAGGAGACTCGCAGCGCGATGACACCGATCATGGAAACAGTAGCGTGCGTCTGCTAGAAATTCATGGAGCCTCTATGAAGATTACTTGCTTAAATAGACACTTGGCAAATGCATGCTGCTCTTATTTGCAGTCTCTGGAACATTTTCCCATCCTGCTGTGTGGAAGGTCTGGGTGGGTAGTGCACACCCTCCTTATACAGTGAGAGGCAAATGAAGATGGAGACCAGCGTGACAGGCAGGCTTGGTGACACTTCTCATCAGTGCCAGCTGCTGGACTCAGAAGACTGTCTCATTGCGAAGTGACATCGTCGTCTCACACTAGGGTTTTCCACCTTTGCTGCACGGTGGGAACACATTTGGGACTTCTAAGGTGTACCTTAGCTTGGGTCCCATCTAAACCGGGTGAGACA
>PISX010020061.1:0-36731 GCA_004024625.1 Mellivora capensis
GCATTCCTAGAAAAATATAAACTCCCAAAATTGAACCAGGAAGAAATTGACAAGCTGAACAGACCGATATCTGGTAACGAGATTGAAGCAGTGATCAAAAACCTCCCAAAAAACAAGAGCCCAGGACCTGATGGATTCCCTGGGGAATTCTACCAAACTTTCAAAGAAGAAATAACACCTATTCTCCTGAAGCTGTTTCCAAAAATTGAAGCAGAAGAAAAACTTCCAGACTCTTTTTATGAAGCCAGCATTACCCTGATCCCCAAACCAGGCAAAGACCACACCAAAAAGGAGAATTTCAGACCAATATCACTGATGAATATGGATGCTAAGATTCTCAACAAGATCCTAGCAAACAGGATCCAATGGCACATTAAAAAAATCATCCACCATGACCAGGTGGGATTCATCCCTGACTTACAAGGTGGTTCAACATTCGCAAGTCAATCAATGTGATAGAACAAATCAATAAGAGAAGAGAGAAGAACCACATGGTCCTCTCAATTGATGCAGAAAAAGCATTTGACAAAATCCAGCATCCATTCCTGATTAAAACACTTCAACGTATAGGGATAGAGGGAACATTCCTGAACTTCATTTATTCTTTGTTCACTGTTTTTTTCACTTTCAGAAACTAATTCCTTATTTCTGAAGTCCATCTTTAAAAAAATCTCTACGAAATTTCTGTCACTAGTACATAATCTCAGGGTTTATCTGAAAATGGAAATTTTTTGGCGCTGTGTTTTCTGGGTGTGTTGTTCTCCTTTACAGTTAACTTTTGATATAAATCGCACAAACTGTTATAGATTCTGTGTAAACTGAACTCATTAAAACTTAGAACTTTTGCTTACAAAAATATACAATAAATCCAAAAGGTAAATTAAAAAAATTCAGAAGACATTTTAAAAATATTTAATCTTTGAAGCGGTGCTCAAAAAAATCAATAAATAGGAAAACAATTTAATGGCTAAGATGGGAAAAATATATCACCAGATATTTCACAGAGGAGATAACATAAGTGTCTATAATACTTTGAAAAATCTGTTTGACCACTAAATAATTAGCGATACAGAAATTTAAATCACTCCATAAGTACGTTAGAATCACTATGTTGACAAGATATTAAAATTTTATCAATTGCAAGTTTTGTAATATTGTTCCACAAATGGCAATCTGAAATTACAGACAGAGCATAAGTTGATATAATTACATTGGAGAACCATTTGCTTTACTGGTATATGTTAGTCTTCTTGTAAATTAAGATCCAGCAATTCTACTCTGAATATGCTTCCTAAACATATTTCTTAAAAGTTGTATACAAGGATGACCAAAGCAACAATAACCAAAGCAGTCATCATAAGAACTACCATTCCAAAAAGCCTAAAAGAAAACTCAAATATCTTGGGACAAAATTTAGCTCTGGATGGTGACATTAATTAAGGTTAAAAAAATAGTATTGACAGTACAAACCAAGTTGCTCATAAGTCATGTGGTACATTTTCATTGAATTTTGAAAACATGTAATATTGTACAGTATAATGCTTAGGTATGCTTATACATATGATAAAAATATACAGCCAGATATTTGTGATAAGCAGAAATTTCAGGTTATTAACTGGAGGGATGGAGGGGCTATAATTATAAAAGATTTATTTAATGTTCTTTTTTTTAAGTAGGGATCATTTTATAAGCATGGGATCATTTTCTAATTTTAAGTATATATATTCTTTTCTATAAGTTTAAAATATTTCATGATTTCAAAATTATTTAAAATAATAAATTTCTCTTTTTTCTAGCCCCACACTCATATGGTTTATAACTCCAGACAAACTTCTTTTAGCAGGCCCTTGTATATTACTGAAGAAATATCCCAGTCATACATTAGTATCTACTATTATAAAACAAAACAAAAAATAACATGCTATATATTGGTGCATAAACATGAAAATTGAAGGGATTAAAAATTGATTTTTCTTATTTAATATTATGATATAATGTTCAATAATTATAAACTTTATCTGTTTTGCTTATGGTGTGTTATCTATTTTATATCTTTATATGCTCAGATTTGTTAATTGTATGTACTTCAAGAAAGACATTTTTTCCATCTATGTTCTCAAATTTGTTTGCAAAATTCTATATTTTATTCTTATAATTTCATTTCTATATTATTTTGTCACTTCGAACTTTTCCCCTTATTAATAGTACCTGATATATATTTATGTGATCCTACTCCCCCCGCCCAAAGAATCCATACCTGGAATGTTTAGTATTTCTGTCTTTTTCTCTCAGGTCTTATGATCTGTTAAAATTTTAATGTCTTCTGAATAATTCTCCCTTCTACTTGACAAGTTTATTTACCTTTTTTTTAAAGATTTACCATCATGTCATTTATATACTATAAGTTGTACATATATAAAATGTATACTTTGATATGCTTTGACAAGTAGGGGCAGAAAATTCTTCCCTTCCTCTCATCTAGGTTCTTCAGCTGATTAAATAATTATATTGACATAAAACAGATTAACAGGAGAAAAACAAATTTAATTTCATACATACAAGAGATTCATAAAAACATGAGACTTGAAGCCAGAAGCTTTCCTACCATTTAGACAAAGAAACAATAGATTTGTGAGGAATTGACAAAACAAAGGGTTTGGGCTTGGGGTAATAAATTGGTGAAGATGTAACAAAATTTGTTTAAACAGCCTTTGCAGCCCAAAATTCCATATCTGTGGTGATAAGAATGCCTTCTATCATTCTGGTCCAGGTAGATGCCTTCCACACGGGAGATTTATCTCCCGCTTTTAGGCAGACAAGGATCAGGGCATCTTTCTTTCACCAATTGTTTCTAAAGATCTTTAACTTCAAATCAATATGCCAAACCGGCATATTTGGGGGTGGCATATTCTGCTTCCCTTCAACATGTATCCAATCCATGAAATTATCACATAGTCAAGATAACAAACATATACATCATCCCAAAATTTCCTTGTGCTTCTTTAAATTTTTCCTTTATGCCCCCTCCCATCTTCTCATTCACAGACACTCGTGTTTTTGGTCACAATGTGTTCACTGCCTTTTCCTACGAATCAATGTAGAGTAATACAGTCTGCACTCCCTTTTAATTGGCTTTCATTTGCTCTCAGAGTAACAGTTTTGAATCTTTCACATTGTATCATGTATTGACAGTTTTCTTCTTCTTTATTGCTGAATAAAATTTCTTTGTTAACATATTATCATTTGATTATCCATTCATTCATTGATAGATAATTCAGTTTGGGAGTTTTATAAACTTGCTGTGGGTATTTGCGTAGAATGATCAATCTCTCTAATTCCAGGTATTCTAACAGGTGGTTAGTGTTATCTCCTTCTGGTTTTAATTTGAATATTTCTAACATCTAAAGATGTTACTGTTTCATGTACTTATTTCTGAAGGTAAATATTGTAAGATGTCCAAATCTTTTATATCTTTCTGGTGAAATAACTTTGGTGAAATGTCAGTTCAAAACTTTACCCATTTTTATTGAGTTGTTTTTCTTCTTACTTTGAGAATATTTATATAATTAGGATGCAAGTCCTTTATGATATATATCACTTGCAAATATTTTCTTCCAAAGTATCATCTCTTCATTCACTTATCTATACCTTTTAAAGAGCAGAATTAAAAAAAAATTAATGACATTCAATTATCATTTATCTCTTTTATGGATGTTCCTTGTGGAGTTGCTTCTAAGAAATCTTTGTGTAATGAAATGCCACAATACATTGCGCTATTAGGGTTTTTTATATAATGTTGCAAGTATTACCCCCTCACACAAACACACCCTGGTTTTCATTTACTGGATGAAGTTTTAATATCTCCTGTCTCACATAAATCTTATTTCCCTTCCTGAAAACTCCCCCTGTCTGCCTGCTTAGCCACCTTCTTTGTTATTTCCCTGATCTGGACAGTTTTCTTCTCTGAGCCAACATTCATGCTAGTCATGGCAGCCACTCCCATGGATCACTAGTATGAGATTTAATATATTGGTTCTGAAATCTATTTTGAATTTTTTAAAAAATTGCTGTATAGACATATACTTTCCCAGCACCATCTACTTAATTTCCTTTCTCTACTGTACTTCCATTACATCGTTGTCAAAATCAACTTTTCACAGGTCTATTTCTATAATCTTTCCTCTGTTCCATTGATAGACTTGTTGCTCTTGTGCAATATCATATTGTCTTAACATAGTTTTTGGATTAATCTTTTAACCAAATCAGTCCTCCATATTGTTCCTTTTACAAAGTCATTTGGCCATGACATTTTCTATGTAATTTCATAGTAATTTTATAATAAATTTATCTCTACAAAAAAGTTTTGTGGATTTTGAAAGGTATATTACATCTACAGATAATTTAGAGATAATTAAAAATGTAACCATTTTATAATTTCCGGTACATAAGCATAGTCTCCATTGATTCAGGTCTATTTATATTCTTTCAGAAATACTTTATAATCTTCATTGTGCAGATACTGCATGTCACTTACCAGGTTTATCTCTACATTGCCATTTATAATTTTATATTTCAACATTTCAGTTTCTGTTTGATGTTAGTGTGATTAAATACTGACTTCAGTATGTTTATACTGTATCCTGCAAACATGTTAGAAAGCTTCTTAGTTCTATGAGGATTTTGTAGATTCCACTCAGTTTTATATAGACATACGTATTGTCTTTAAATAAAGGGTATTTTACTTCCTCCTTTCTCATCTGAATGCTTTATATCTCTTTTTCTTGATTTGGCTACAGTATAATGTTGAACAGATGTAATGAGACTGGTCACTTGTTTTTGCATAATGTTAAGGGAAGTGTCGTTCACCAGTAAGTATGGTGTAAACTCCAGATTTTTTTTAGATCCCTTTATCAAACTGAATGAGTTTCCTCTGTTCCTACTTTGCTTATGTTTTTCTTTTCTAGATGGAAAATGGATTTTGTCAAAAGCTTTTTCTGCATTTATTGAGGTAATATGATTTTTCTTTTTAGATTTTAAAATGTGTAATGATCTTGATTGGTTATAAACATTAAAGTAACCATGCATGGGGGCACCTGGATGGCTCAGTGGTCAAAGCCTCTGCCTTTAGCTCAGGTCATGATCTCAGGGTGCTGGGATCAAGCCCCGCATCAGGGTCCCTGCTCGGCAGGAAGTCTGCTTCCCCCTCTCTCTCTCTGCCTGCCACTCTTGTGATCTTTGTCTGTCAAATATATAAATAAAATCTTAAAAAAAAAATAAACATGCATGCATTGTTAGGATAAATTCTACTTGGTCACAATATATCATCTATTTATATTTATATCATTTGTTTTTGTTTTTAAAAAGATTAATATAAAAAAGGAAAAAAAGATTAATATGAACACGGTATATTTCTTTGCATCCATTTATTTTAAACTATATGTGACTTTGTATTTGAAGTGTATTTGTTGCAGAGAACACATAATTGATCTTGCTTTAATGTCTAATCAAACCATCTCTGATTTTAATTTAGGCTTTCACAACACTTTTATTTATATTATTGGTAATATGGCTCAGTTTAAACCATAATGTTGCTATCTGTTTTTTATTTGTATTATCTGGTTTTTGTTTCCTTTTCTTTTTTGCTGTCTTTTAGATTGATAATAATGTTTAGTTCTATTTTACCTTCTTTTTTGATAAATTTGTTATAACTTTTTCATTTTAATGACAGAGTTTATATTATATATATTTAACTTGTCACACTTATGTGATACTGTATGCCTTTCACTATAAGAACTTAAAATTTTTATTTGCATCTTTTTGACATTTTTACTAATACTGTCACTCTTTTTAATTCTATGCATGATATAAAAACCAATCTGCATTATTATTTTCATTTAAATAACAATTATCTTTTAATGGGGTATATAAGCCAAAATGTATATATATTTATGTAGTTTCCATTTCCACACTCCCCATCCTTTGTGTAGATTTATATTCCAGACAGAGTCATCTTTCTTCTCCCTAAAAGATTTGGCTTAACACATCTTGTAGTGTGAGTCTTTGGTAATTCATTCTTTTAACTTTTGAATATCTGAAAACATCTTATGGATCCATGAGTTGGTGTAAATAAACATTTATTACCAAGTATTTATATGAATAGTTTCCTATGGGAAATAGAAATACCACAATGATGTCTGCACATATGAAATAAATAGCTGAGGATCTGACTACCCCATCTTGGTAGTGATGAAGCAATGCTTATGGATCACTTCAAGGCTTAGTGTGAATAGAAAAAAAAAACTGAATTATGGAAAATCTAATCATCTAAGGCCCAAATTTGGTTATAGAATTAAAGTTCTAATTTTATGTAGCTAAACACAAGGTTTAAAGAAAATTATTATAGAACAATTTATCTATACATATTCTTTAACTCTATTGATTATATTAGCAAATTGTCTCATTGGTCAAATGGAAATACCATGGGATAGTACTATGTTGTGAGGTTTAAACTGGGAGGTATGTATAGGACATATAGATACTAAATTTGTAAATTTGTTTCCACATAGAAGTTTTCAACATTTTATGTTTCCCATGTAAAATGATTCCTTCTCTTTTAAATAATACAGACATTTAACAATTTCTAAAGACCAATTACATGATAATCAAAGGAAGAGAGAATAAGCCTTTCTCATTACGCATAATGCAGTCCAGAAGAAAATGGAACCAAATCTAAAGATTAATAAGGTGTATACTCTGATATCACACTGTGGGAAAAGAAAATAAACAAATATGAGAGTCAAATTGAAAATTGATGGAGCACTGAGGGGTAAGTGGGTCAGGAGGAGTCATGCTTCTGGTAAAGAGAACATCTTGAGATAGATTTAATTGAGAGATGACAAGCTATGTTTGTGGAATTAAAATAAATATAATGCTTGAGGAATTAAAATAAATTTTTAAAAGATTTTATTTATTTATTTGAAAGAGAGAGAGAGGAAGAGAGAGAGAGAGAGAGAGAGAGACCAAACAGGGAGAGCAATAGGCAGAGGAAGAAGCAGGATCCCCACAGAGCAAGGAGCTGGATGCCATACTCAATCCCAGGACCCTGTGATCATGACCTGAACTGAAGGTAGAAGCTTAACTGACTGAATCACCCAGGCATCCCTAAACAATGTTTAGAAATATCAGCAAAGACAAGGAGGCAGAGCATTGAATGGAGAAGTTATGTAGAAGATTGATTTTGGAACCTGTTAAATAAAAAATAAAAAATTCTGGCATAAAGGCAATGAGAAGCCACAGAGTTCCTTCTTGAAAAGGAATCTTATATATATTCTGTTTACCTGAAAATACTTTAAAATATTATTTTGAGATTCTTACCTTAACCAATCTTCTTTCAAATTCCAAAATTGCTGGATATGATAGATATCCAGATGATAGAAAATATTTACTTCAAAAGGGAGTATTTTCAGGTAACTTTTAGGTGTCTTAGTGAGTTTGATAATAAATTAGTTGGTAAAATAGCTCTACTTTATATGATAATTTTTCTTAGGGGTGTCCAGCTAGCTTAGACCCCAGCTAGGGGTCATGAGGTAAAATCTCACGTAGAGCATAGACCTTACTTAATTGAAAAAAAAAAAAGGACCAAAAAAAAGGTGTGTTTAGACTTTTTTCTGCATTGCTAAACAAGCTATTCTTTGGAGCTTGCTGGAACAAATACTGGTATTGAAAATCTCAGAGCAAAACATGCCCAACAGGATCTCCTTTTCATGCTCCAAGGAAATACAAGTGAATTCTTAGGCAAATGTACCAACATGTATCACTATTGAGTGTAATGATATCAACAAGTACAGCAACAACAAGGATAATGAACAATAATCATACTTCTCTCACTAAATGTTAGACATAGTACTAAGTGTTTCACATGTTTTCAACTGATCCTCATAAAAATGCCATGAAGATGGATTATTTCTATCTCTACAGCTGAGGAGTTGGAAGTTAAGGAACTTAAAACCAAGAAATTAAAAGTAGTGAAAGTGGGATTCCAAGCCTGTTTGGCTTCATAGTACCTTTAATTATGTGTCATACAAAGCACTTTTAATACCTTTTATGTTGTATGGCACTGGTGGCCATTCGTATATAGAGCTTTGCCAAAAGAGAACAGAAATAAATGCTGATGGAAAGGAAAATTGAGGGATAAAGATGAATGTAAGGAATGTGAGCAAAGAAAAACCTAATACTTCATATTATAAGTGGCTAGGTAATGTAAACATGGACAAATTACTTATTCTCTGAGACCTTTTTTCTTTTAATTAATGACAATTCCTACCTTAAAAAGCTTGTATGCATCTTGAAAAATATTCATCAAATATCTAGTATGGCATCTTACATATTAGGCATACAATGGGTCTTATAGGATCATAGTCAAATAGGGTTTAGACAGTTTGTATTTGTACATGAGAGAGATGTGTGTCTATGAAGATGTCTATTCAAATGAAAGCATAGCCAGGACATATAACAACCGAATGCACACATTTTTATATGAAAAATAAAGCTACATGGTTTGTTTACTTGTTTTATGTTGTTTTATAATTCTTGTGTCATCATATTCTTGTAACCCACTAAATCAGTGTAATGTAGTACAGTATTGCTACTTGATGACCTGGGCTGATTGTTGGATGAATAAGTTATGAATGGTATATAAACTCTGCTGCTCAATCAAATCTGGCAGGTAGTGTTTCCCTAAAGTCTACAGGTGTGGTACATATTTTCAGCTGAAAAGTCAAATTGGAACTATATATACCAAGGAAAGAAAGATGGCACCCCTGTCCCCCTCCCAAAAAAGATGGCATCCAGCACTATGAGTGAGTTCCTTTTCAGTCTCTCTTGTATTAATATGTTATTTTTGGTGTCAAATAGACTGGTTGAATAATATTAATTTATGTCTTCTTAGGAATGGTTCCTTAGTTTCTTTCTATCATAGGTTCATGTAGATTAAGTGTTAAGAGACATGAAAAAGGTACCTTGACCAGTGTTGAGGAATGTTTTCAAAACAAGCTATTGAATATGTGATATATACCTAGAGAATGATCATCCTGTATTCCTCTTAAAATTAATCTGCTTATAATATTAGGACCTCTTAAGATATTTTCCTATATCTATAAGAAATAGGAGTTGAAACAGCATACCATTCAAAATTGTTTTATTCCTTATTGCACGAATATAGCCTGCTCAGTGGAAGTTTAGAAGAAAAAGATCAATTGCTTTCTCATTTGTTGCCCATCATGAAACACAGAAATTAAAAGCTATAGTAGTATTAATCTAAAAGCAATAACTGGTATTATAAAATCAATTAGATTTCCCTCATTGGCTGTATTCATTCCAACATGATGAGATTTTGTTCTGCTGGATCTTAGATGAACAGTCTGCTTTCATGAAATCAGCATCTGGATCATAATTGTGCTCCAGATCCTGATTAATTCCCCTGGAACAGTCAGGTGCAAGTTTATGATGACAAAAGCCTGTACTCAGAAGTGCCAACAGTTAAGAGTCCTCAGTGAAGCCCTGAATGTGAGAGATCCCAAACTGCCTTTATTTTTCTTTTAGGGGATTCCATAACTGGCTTTTAGTTTATAATGAGTATCTATTGGAAAGTATAAGGGAAAAACAGAAACCATCTGTTTGTAACAAGACTGAATGATTCTGACTAATTTATTACAATAAACAGGAATGTTATAGCCACCAGTGAGACATATGCAGAAGACTTACTTAAGGATTTTGTCAGTTATTATCCTAAGAATAGGTGCACTTTATAAAGTAAAGGCATTTACAACTCTATAGGGTCATGTTAAAAAGTTTGTGTTAAAACTGTTGCCTATTTATAAAGGTATATTAAGCATGAAAAATAAGATTTTTTACAACTTATTTTGTTGACTGTTACTGTGTTATCTTTTCACCTGAGGAGGAATATGTACCTGTCCATCTTGAAATGCATATAACTGCTGAAATACATTCATTCCATATAGTTTTACCTGAATATAATTAAACATTTTTAATATGATATGTTTTATTCCACATATTGTGGGCTCGACAAACTGCACATCTCTCAAAGTAATGTTGGTCTATTTAAACTTAGAGCACAGCAAATACATACGTACAACTATTTTTCCATTCCTCATTGCTAATGAGTATTATATCAAGGTGGGCTCCAATGTGAATGAACTTCTTGGTCTCTTCTTGTTACTCATGACTATGAGAACTACAAAAATCCCTTAGGTATAAAAGTCATCTTGATATTTATATTACAATGAATTTGGTGTCCACATTCAAATCTAATTTAGAGAAAGAAAGAATATTGAAGGTTTTTTTTTTGAGTACGGGTTTTTACATCAAGATGAATAATAATCAATTGATGGGCAAATATGATGTGCAACTATTAAACTGCAATTGTATTTAGAGTGACACTATTTAAACTGAAACAGCAACTAGAAGGAATTGTCATATTTTTAAAAGCAAGAAATATTTCCTAAAATTATTTCAGAGTATAGCAGAATCAGCATGAAAGCACACATAGTCAAGTAGCTGCCAGTAAGTTATAGCATTTCCCAAAATTTATAACACTCTTTTAAAACTACATTAGTAATTATGACATAATTTAATAGACATATATTTATATTTTATGATCAAAAATACTTTCTGAAAACAACAATAAGCTGACACATAGAGTCATGTAGGAAATTAAGAAAGTCTAAATAACTAAGCTTTTTAGGAGAAAAATCTCTTTCACATAAAAGGAAATGCTAGCTATATTTCCATTATAGTTCCATTATAGTTCTTAATATTAGAATAAATAAATCAAAAACAAGGTTTTGAGCCAAATTCATAAGCTTTGATTTTTCCCCCTGCAGATTCACTGTGACTTAATATATAAAATTTGGATCTTTAAATATTTTCTTTATTTTCTACCAAATATCAAATGTCAATTAACACATGTTAAGAATAGCATATAAAATGTGTATTATAACATAAATAGAAGGTATCATGATGAATAAAAACATGTTATTTGTTAGTCTCACATTTGTTTTGCATTTCTTTGCTTATCTTCTTATTTGTTTATTTGTTTGTTTTTTTAAGTAGGTTCCATGCTCAGCATGAAGCACAATGTGGGGCTTGAACACGTGACACAGTGATCAAGACTTGAGCTGACATCAAAAATTCAATCAAAAAAATAAGTAAATAAATAAATAAGGGGCGCCTGGGTGGCTCAGTGGGTTAAGCCTCTGCCTTCGGCTCTGGTCATGATCTCAGGATCCTGGGATCTAGCCCTATATCTGGCTCTCTGCTCAGCAGGGAGCCTGCTTCCCCCCTCTCTCTGCCTGCCTCTCTGCCTACTTGTGATCTCTCTCTCTGTCAAAAAAAAAAAAAAATTCAATCAACACTTAACCAATTGAGCCATCCAGGTGCCCTTCTTTGTTTATTTTCTAATTCATTAACACAGCTAAACTCTTTTTTTGGTTGTTGTTTTTTGAGCTGGCATTTTTATGTGATAGCTTACTCATAATGGGCAGTTCCCTTATCAATATTAGAAATTTAATTTCCCTGGGAATTTTTATTTTTATTAATAATATTTATTAAACTCCATGAAAAATCAGAACATGGTAACTTGAAATATGAGAATTAATTATTCAGTATGGAGAGGTTGGTTGGGTTATGGACACTGGGGAGGGTATGTTATATGGTGAGTGCTGTGAAATGTGTAAGCCTGACAATTCACAGACTTGTACCCCTGTGGCAAATAATACATTATATGTTAATAAAAATACTTTAAAAATAATTAATTATCTGACTTATTAATTCCTTCTGGAATAAGGCAAAAGAGTAGCAACCAATTTTCTCAATACTATATCATCAGTCACACTAGGGAACTTTAGGGTAGTTTATCAGATGGTATTTCTCTTTATTACATACATGACAGAATTTTATCACTTAAACATTTAAACTGTGGTTGAACTAGGGCCCCAAACAATGTATATGTTGTCAGCACAAAAAGTTTTGTGTTGACTTGATTGGTCACAGGTATATTTATATAGGACTTCCATACATATTATGTAGGAAAAAGAAATGAAAAAAAAAAAAAAAACTACATCTAAAATCTTTTAGATTTCTGGATAGTAAGCAAAAGGTCATCCAGGAGAGAAAGTAAATAAAATCAAGACAAAATCAATCATTTCCATTCTACCCATATTTCATTCACATTCATAAAAGTGTTACCTAAGCCAGGCAAGACTCCTTAGAATGCAGAGATTTCTGCATATCAAATCATGAAACTCTGGCTGCAACTAATAAAATATGAATATAATATAATATGAATAAGTCATATATATATGCATATCTATATGTATCTTGAATAAATTTTTTCCTTGATAGTCATTCTGGCTGTTTAAATCACATCTCTCTATAATGCAAAGACTATATATTTTTATGGGTTAACTTCCTCGGAGTGTCTTATATAAAGTGGAACAGTGAACCAAAAATGTAGTGCATGATGCAAGTCAAGTACATTTCTCACCAAATTCCAAATTAATGATGAAAATGAATATGTTATTTAGAGAAAGGTATGGTTATGCAGATTAAATATTATTTTATAAATAATATAGTAAGTACAATTATTTAAAAGAATCAGAACATAATGATAATAAGTTGAAGTTCAAGTATAGTGAATGTTAAAATAAGAATTTTGAAATCAGTCTGATGTCACCTTACTGGAAACTGGAAAGTAATATGATAATATGTGATAGTAAAATGATACAAATTTTTTCCTTCCATCCCATATGTGCAATATCCCAATTCCTGTTTTTAGAAAGGATAGTGATACACATCTCAGGAAATGTCAGTTAACTTCAAACAGTTTGCTAAATATGATGCTACAAACAAGTTTGTTCATTACTTTTGCAATTTTTAACACATACATATTTCTATTAAAAGCAAAGTGACAGGGGCACCTGGGTGGGTCAGTGGGTTAAAGCCTCTGCCTTCGACTCAGGTCATGATCCCAGGGTCCTGGGATTGAGCCCCGCATCAGGCTCTCTGCTCAGCAGGGAGCCTGCTTCCCCCCTTCTCTCTGTCTGCCTCTCTGCCTACTTGTGATCTCTCTCTGTCAAATAAATAAATTAAATGTTTAAAAAAAAGCAAAGTGACATATAATGAAAACAGGACTAGCAAAACTACTTACTTGAAAGCATTTACCCTTGAGTATTAATTATCATTCAAACTTAGATGAATATCTCACAGATTAATTCTATTTAAGTTGTAAGTGTCATCAACTTTATGAATACAAAGTCATACAGAAGTTCTTGCTGAAAGTTTTAATGCATCGGTGTAAATTTATTTATTTTCAAGATGAGGGTAAATTTCTCCCAAAGGTCTGGAAATAAGTTTTGACTTACTACAAAGAATGAACAGCATAGAAGATGAACTTGAAAGACTCAGGGATACTCAGAGAAAAGTAATTACTGAATGATGCAGATATATTGAGACAGAGATAGAATAACCAACATGATTATGGATTTGTTTTTCTGATATGGTCATTGGAGAATGTACCTTGAAAGCTAATTCTGGAAGAGTAAAAAGGTCTCTAAAAAGTTACATGTTACTACTGCTTTAAAATTTGAGCAGTTTTTTTTTTTTTTAGATTTTGTTTATTTATTTGACAGACATTAATCACAAGTAGGCAGAGAGGCAGGCAGAGAGGGGGAGGAGCAGGCTCCCTGCTGAGCAGAGAGCCTGATGAAGGGCTCGATCCCAAGACCCTGGGATCATGACCTGAGCCAAAGGCAGAGGCTTTAACCCACTGAACCACCCAGGTGCCTTACTATACACATGTTATATTTACTATATATATATATATGTTTTTTACTATATATATATATTTATATATATAGTATATATATATATATATACTACATATATACATATGTTCCTTTGCATATATGAACATTTTTGACAAGCAGTTGCATATCAAAACAACTATGTAAATTTTGCCCTGTGATAAAACATGTACATTTGAAAAAAATTATTGATTATAAAACCCTCTACATTGATTGAGCTGGAATTAATAATAGAACAGATGTTATGAGTTCTTCACCAAAATAAGTATTTCCAAAGTAGCAAAGATATGCATTCAAGAATTTGTAAAGCTTTACCATGCCTAATAGTTATAGTGAAATATCTTGTCCTCAGCAATGAACTAATGGTCATTTTATTTTTGAACCTAACATGCTTTAGGCAAAATCCTTGGCAGCTTTATCCTCTTTAAGTTTAATGGCTACTTGTACTTGGAAGCAAGCCACTACTAATTAGTTAAACTCAACAAAATTAATATCTAGCCTTTTAACCTGCATTATTATTATTATGTTTTTACTTCCATATCTAACCAACTGCCTGGTAGCTGTGAATAAAATAAAAATCTTTCAAAGATTTAGTCTCTAAATATTTGAGAAGTTTCACCATTTTCAATAACAATCATACCTTGTTTCTACATAAAATATCACCACAAATACTATTTCAGTCAGGAAAAAGGAGAAGTGATTTAAAGTAGTCAACAAATAAACTATGTGTAGAAGAATGAAACTTGACCATTCTCTTATACCATACACAAAGATAAACTCAAAATGGATAAAAGACCTCAATATGAGGCAGGAATCCATCAGAATCCTAGAGGAGAACATAGGCAGTAACCTCTTCGACATCAGCCACAGCAACTTCTTTCAAAACATGTCTCCAAAGGCAAAGGAAACAAAAGCAAAAATGAACTTTTGGGACTTCATCAAGATCAAAAGCTTCTGCACAGCAAAGGGAACAGTCCACAAAACATAGAGACAACCCACAGAATAGGAGAAATATTCGCAAATGACACTACAGACAAAGGGCTGATACCAAGATCTATAAAGAACTCCTCAAACTCAACACACACAAAGATAATCATATCAAAAAATGGGCAGAAGACATGAGCAGACACTTCTCCAAAGAAGACATACAAATGGGTGGCAGACAGATGAAAAAATGTTCATCATCGTTAGCCATCAGGGAGACTAAAAGCAAAACCACACTGAGATACCATCTTACACCAGTTAGAATGGCCAAAAATAACAAGACAGTAGACAACAAGTGTTGGAGAGGATGTGGAGAAAGGGGAACCCTCTTACACTCTTGTTGGGAATGCAAGTTGGTGCAGCCACTTTGGAAAACAGTGTTTCCTTATTTCATAAGATTCCTTATGAAATTAAAAATAGAGCTACCCCATGACCTTGCAACTGCACTACTGGATATTTACCTCAAAGATAATGATGTAGTGAAAAGAAGGACCATCTGTAACCCAACGTTCATAGCAGCAATGGCCACAGTCACCAGACTGTGGAAAGAACCAAGATGACCTTCAATGGATGAATGGATAAAGAAGATATGGTCCAGTTATATAATGGAGTATCATGCCTCCATCAGAAAGGCTGAATACTCAACTTTTGTATCAACATGGACAGGACTGGAAGAGACTATGCTGAATGAAATAAGCAAGAAAAGAGAGCCAATTATCATATGGTTTCACTTACTTGTGGAGCATGAGGCATAACACAGAGGACCTTGGGAGATGGAGAGGAGAAGTGAGATGGGGGAAATCAGAGGGGGAGACAAACCATGAGAGACTATGGACTCTGAGAGACAAACTGAGGGTTTTGGAGGGGAGAGGGGTGGAGGATTGGGTGATCCTGGTGGTGGATATTAAGGAGGGCATGCATTACATGGACTGCTAGGTGTGGTGCACAAACAATGAATTTTGGAACACTGAAAAGAAGTAAAGTAAAATAAAATGGAAAAAATAGTCAACAATGATAACATTTTATATGCACAAATTCATTACAGTTATTATCTATGAAATATATGTAAACTTTAAAAGCAAAATAATTCCACATAAGTGTTTATTAAAGAGAAAACAATATATAAAAAATGTACTAGGAGATGAATTTGTTCAAGTTATATGAAGTTGTTCATATATAGCAGCATATTACTGAGTAAAAATTATTTAAAAAGCAAGTCCTCAGCTACTGGGGCAGAGAGAATGTTTATTAGTATTACTTGAAAAAAGAACAACATATTGGTTCCTATCTGCTAGAGATAATAGTTTCATTGTTAGAGATAATCAGCAACCCGCTGCACATTTCCAAAGAAACAAAGTGTATTACATTCTCCTATAGCCAATACCATATCACAAAGCAAAGAAGTGGGAGCAGGAGAAACAAGAAATGAGGGGAATTTACAAACTAAGACTTGATAAAATAACATTGATTATTACAAGCATGAGTTTTTAAATCAATATATTTATATCATTGTGAGGTCTGTACCTACAACACATTTCACTTACTGAATAAACTTTTACAATGTATTTCCTTTATTATTTTATAATTGTAATATCTAATTATAATTATTAATGAATTCTGAAAAAATTAAAGATCCTATTGTATAATTTATGCAAAAGCAAACAAATTGCTCAGTTTAAAGACAGCTTATACACTAGAATTTTACTATACACATAATTATGTATAAAATAACTATAGAAAAGTATAGTTGTTATTCCAATATGGGACTCTAGTAAGTCTCATGTTAAAGAATGAAAACAAATAAACTTTCTATAAGGTATATATTTTAATCAATAGATATGTGCAATGTTTAGATTTGAAACAACTCATACTCAGAATGGTTATCTCAAATAATCCCTTTTATTTATGCTTTGCCATGCAATTATTAACACTTGAAAGTAATTAAAACATTGAAAAAATCAGCAAAAAATAGAAGCTATGAAAAAACAAGTAAAACTTGTAAATAAAAAAATAAGCAAAATTTAAAACTTATTGGAAACAATATAGGAAATAATCAGCACTCAAATACATCAATAAAAATTATGCTATCTGAATAAAAAAAGAAATGGAAAGGAAAAAAAAGTCCCAAAAGTTTGTCAGATAATATAAAATACATAACATTTTTTTTTCCTTCAGAGTCCTAGGAGGAAAAGGGAAAAAGTGTAGAGTTTAGAGAAAGTAGTAGAAGAGATAAAGACTAACAATTGACATATTTTATGAAAGTCATGAGGCAAGAGTCCTTTTTTAAATTATTTTTTAAAAGATTTTTATTTCATTTATTTGACAGACAGAGATCACAAATAGGCAGAATGGCAGGCAGAGAGAGAGGAAGGGAAGCAGGCCCCCCACCAAGCAGAGAGCGCAACGCAGGGATCAGTCCCAGGACCCTGGTCTCATGAACTGAGCCAAAGGCAGAGGCTTTAACCCACTGAGCCACCCAGGCTCTCTGAGGCAAGAGTCTTAAGAAGGGGTGCAAACTCCAAACAGGAAAACTCTCCCACCTTCTCCCTCCAGCCCATGTCAGTAATAAAACCACTAAAAATGTGATTTTAGAGACTTATATATTGTAAAATGATTACCACCATAGTCAGCTAATACCTCCATTATATAACATAATTATTATTTCTTTTTTTAGTAGTAATATTTAAGGTGTACTCTCTTAGCAACTTATAAGTATATAATACAATTAGTATAATTAGCTATAACCACAATAGGTGTCCAGAATTTATTCATTTTATAATTAGAACTTTGTACCCTTTGACCAAAATATCCCCATTACCACACCCAACCTTCAGTCCCCAGTCTATTCTCTGTTTTTATCAGTTTGGCCTTTATAGATTTCACATCTAAATGATATCAAACAGTATTTATCTTTCTCTGTCTAATTTGCCTTATTTACCAAAAGGCCCTACTGTCTAACTTACCTTATTTACCAAAAGGCCCTAAACTTTTACACAAGTTGTTGCAAATGGCAGGATTTTGTTGTTGTTGTTGTTGTTGTTATGGCTGAGTAATATTCCATGCTATAAATACTACCTCTTTATCCATTCATCCATTCGGACAACATCCATTATCTTGGCTATTGTGAATAATGTTGCAATAAACACAGTAGTGTCTATATCCTGTTTTCATTTTTTTTTTAAGATACATGCTCAGAACTGGAGTTGCCAGATCATATGGTAGGTTAGTTCTTTTTAATTAATAATTAATTAATTAATTTTTTGTGAAAGAGATTAGGAGGGGAGGGACAGAGGGAGAGGGAGAGAGAGAATTGTAGGCAGGCTCTACTCCCAACACAGAGCCCACACACAGGGCTCCATGTCACAACTCTGAGATTATAACCTGAGCTGAAATCAGGAGTCAGTTGCACAATGGACTGGGCCACCCATGTGCCCTGGTAGGTAGTTCTTTTAATTTATAAAGGATATATATATATATATATATGTATATATATATATATACACACACACACATACACACACATATATATATATATATATATATATAAAACACATATTTATGTATATATCCAGAGGAAAGAAAAAACAGTCACTTTTAATTTGTTTTGGATGGATGAGAAATCATTAGAGAAGAGACAATATTGTGTTTCCTGACACTAGAAGAATGATTTGAATCTTCAGAATAGGAAAATATCTTTAGTGTTAGGTCTATGTTCATTTTAAAATCTATGACAAAATGATTTTCCATTTATCTTGCTATTGCTTAAAGATAATTGCTTGTTTTCTTCATGTTATAAAATACATCCTTTAAAAAAATAAATCCTATATTTTCAAAAATGAAGGAGATTAGTTTAAAAAAATGTATGTACTGAGCATAAAAACACCCATTAAAGCCCTAAACATTATATTAAGTATATATAGTTTATGAAAAAATGGCACTAAGACAGCTGGGATACTTTTGTCACCTATAACTGAATAAAAAATTAGTGAAGAATTGACCTCAAACCTCTTTGCTTTTTTATTATGCTCAGTTAACCACCATATAGTACATCATTAGTTTTTGATATAGTGTTCAATGACTCATTAGTTACATATAACACCAAAGAATTCTTTGTATCAATCCCATTGTTTTCCAAAGACTTACTATGATCAAAGTAAAAAAGGAAAAGGGTAATGATTTTTCTAAACTTTAATATATTTAGAAATAAATCATTCACATATATTGGAAATAGTGTTGTTTGCTAATAAATCCAATAATAGCAAGCCACTGATCGCACTTTTATAAGTTAATACAAAAGTAAAATACAAAAATAAATGAAAGCAAAAATGTATTCAAAGACAGCAAATTGTTTTGCATTTGCAATAGCAACAAAAGATTTCTCACCCCATTGAATTTAAAGATATGGTAGTGAAATAAACTTAGGTACAGGTGATTTTATTGTTGGATTAGCATGGTCTCAAGATCTTTAGAGAATTCTTTTGTTCTTGAACATATATCGGTCTAATTAAGTTTATGATATTTCTGAATATATATCTGTCTATGCGCCAAGGCCCAGGAACAGTGTTAGTTATTATTGCAATAAAAGCAATATTCGTGTTGGGATAAAAGTTCTGAAATTTAAATTCCTTCGACACCGATGGGGATTTGTTGGAACAGGATTTTTATTTTTACCTCCCTTACCATTATATATATCAAGTCGAATAAGGAAATGTAGTATTAAAATATTGGGAAATTATTTAACTTAAAATATCTTGCTGTTTGAGTTCAATATTTCTATTATAAGGGCAAAATAGATGAATCATTTTTTTAAATAAAAGAATTTGTCAGCATTTTCTGTAAGATTTTTAGCTTCATATTCATTATTAAAGAATGTGACCATCCATAGTTGAAATGATAATAACTTGTTCAATTAATTTAAAGGTGATAAAACTTTGTGTAATGTTATGGTTGATTTGAGGCAATTCTCATGCAATCTATGACAGTTCACTTATAATTTGCTATAAATGTCTCAAGGTAAAGAATTTATAACATTTCTTCAATATTCATATATGATATTAGATTCCTGCCTTTATTTTTGTTTTTTCTTTATTTACTTTTTATAGTTAAATTTTCTCAATATAATTCTCAATATTGAAAACAGCAAACAAAAGTTTAAAAGCTGTCAGCCTCATTGATCTTGTATGATTATATTTATCATCTATCATTATCATTTAAAGGTAATAATATGCTGACAAATATTTGAAAACATTTATTTGACTATTGTCTTCTGAACATAAAACTACCTATACTTAATTTTAAATAAATAGTAGACTTAGCATAAATTATATTAACAATAAATTTATCAAATTTAAATATTTGTCAGATTGTAGTTTTCAAATATATTCAGTGTGTTCATGATATTAATGCACTAGAGTTATTTATCATATGGGGATAAAAGTATCCATGATACAGGGGGCACTTGGGTGGCTCAAGTGGGTTAAAGCCTCTGCCTTCGGCTCAGGTCATGATCTCAGGGTCCTTGGATCGAGCCCCGCATCTGGCCCTCTGCTCATCAGGGAGCCTGCTTCCTCCTCTTTCTGCCTACTTGTGATCTGTCAAATAAATAAGTAAAATCTTTTTAAAAAATCAGTGATACATTATTCCTAAATGTATACTTCTTAACAATTTCCTAAAGAAGTTTCTAGTCAAATTACATATTTCTACTTCAGGGTTTGCCTGAAGAAAGATGCAATGAGTTTTACACTATTAATGGCTATAAAATGGCCTGTTATATTCATAGGCGATACTTCTATTTAGTGAAATATCAGTAGGAGATAATGTCAATTTGTTAAATAAACTCACTTTGTGATGATGTGTAGGGTATTGACCCAAGAGAAGAGTATATTACTGTGGGTTAAGCCATAGGCTTTAGAGTCAAGACAGGCTAATTACTAGCTCTGAGATCTTGAGTAAAGCCCACCGAATCTCTCAACTTCAGTTTCATCATTTCTTTTAAGAGTTTTTTAAATGTGCTGTTTTTGCTTAGTTTGTAGCATATAAATTGCAATTAATAATAGGTAGGTACAAACCACCCTCAAACACAACAGATTATAAAAACATTTAATTATGTGGGAGATTGGATTAAAATGATAAAGTTAAGAGCTCTAGAAGGGTTTTGAATGCAGGTATATGGACCATTAATTCTTCAGTTTAGCATCAGTCAGCATCACTGTGGGTTTTAAAAACTAGAGGTTTTATTGTTATGTCCCAAATCAAGAAAATCTAAATTCATAATCCTGAAATCTACAATTTTTTAAAGCTCTCCTGTTGACATTGCCATGTAAATATCTTTGGGGTTTTTTGAAGTGGAGGATCACTGAACATTTCTTTCTTACAATGGTCTCATTTGAACTTCCTCTTATGTTTTCTCAATTATCTCACATTCTTTATTCTGGAAAATTAAAGAATGGATTCCTTCACTTCTCCTTAAGAAAAGGTTTACACTTGCTCTTCATTTACACTTAGCTTTACACTTAGTCAGGCTTAACAAAGAAGAGAAAACCAAATGGATGTGTGCTGAGTATTTAAAGATCTCACTGTTCTAACTGCACGAGAAGGGAGGCATTTTATGGCAGGAAGCCTGGGGACTGAACTGATGCCTATAATGCTTGCACATTTAGTAATAAGCATAACAATAGGAATGACAAAAATATGGGGACAAATTGGGAAAGGCAGGAAAAGCCTAAAACTTTAGTCTCTGAGTTATTTTTAAATAAGGAAATCTTTGCACATTGTAGCTCTTTAGGAAATTAAATAATGACTAAACAAAGTGACTGCTTTCCAGAAAAATTTAACCTACTTAAAATTAACAGAAAAAAAATGGAGATGCATCTACTGATTACAGCAGGGTCTAGTATAGTGGTTTCTATCCTTGTCTTTGCAAGAAATTGCATGTGGTACTTTCAAAAATTACCTGTTCCCTACATTGGATCTATTAATTATTTGAAGTACAGAATGAACATCAGTATTATTTTATTTATGTTATTTTAATTGTTAATACAGTAAAAATAACTTTCATATGTATACCGTCCTATGAATTATGTAACACATGCACAGAAAAAAAAAATGGTAAACTCACTCTTATTTTCACAGTTTGGTCTTCTCTCCTGATCTGCTTATTACTGTTTATTTTTCTGACACCTTGAATAATTGAAATTCACTATGTCAATGTTAATAGCTACATTAAATGGGTGAGCCAAGGTAGAATGTGCTTACTCCATCTTAGATGGAATCACCCCCACCCAGCAGTATTCTTTAGACTTCAATATGAAAGCAAGATGGACAAATACACTTCTAGGGCATCAAAATTTATGCCAAATGTGGAATAAATAAGGGAGAACATTAAATTAGGCATTGCTACAATTCAATAATGCAGCACTTTTCTTTTTTTTATTTTTTAAAGATTTTATTCATTTATTTTATAGACAGAGATCACAAGTAGGCAGAGAGGCAGGCAGAGAGAGAGGGTGGGGAAGCAGGCTCCCTGCTGAGCAGAGAGCCCGATGCGGATCTTGATTCCAGGCTTGATCCCAGGATTCTGGGATCATGACCTGAGCCGAAGGCAGAGGCTTAATCCACTGAGCCACCCAGGTGCCCCTAATGTGATATTTTTCAAAGGAGAATTTGGCTACTTGTACCAAAAGCCACACGGGGTATTTGTTTAGAGTGCAAGTTACCAGGGTAAAAGATGATACACATAATTAGAATCTCCGAGAATTTGGTCTGGATATCTCTATATTAAAAATACCTAAATATACTTATTTACCCTTAAATTTGCAGACCAAAGAGTTAACCTTGATTATAGGAAAGGTTCTAATTCAAGGTCAGACTCTACCATCTGCCTATTATTGCATAAATCACATAATCTCAAGGGTTTCACATGTGAAATTCAATTCAATAAACCAATATTTCTTGCTATGTATTATTAATACATTATAATTCATTATTAGCATAATTATGAATTAGTTGTTCTTGTTTAGTATTTATTAATATTTATACGTATTCTTTCTATAGAATACACACAGTTCTAAAATTTGTAATGCCATACTTGAACAAAAGCAAATTATCTTCAGGAACTTACTATATTCTAGAGTGAAGTGAAGTAATAAGCATACTAAACTAGAATTATTGTTTTAGAATGCTAGAACATGATAAATGACATGGAAACATAAATACAGCCGAGTAATGGGGACTGGGAGAGGGTTGTGTGTGCTAAGGGGCTGTGATGTTAAGTAGAGTGGTTAAGATAGTCCCCAGTATGCAAATATATTTTAACAGATTTTGTTGTGGTGAGGGAGTAAGCCAAATGGCTATCTTGAAGGGTATTCAAAGTACTCCATAACTCCATGTACATGCCATGCCTCACAAATAGCAAAGGTTGTGTGTGTGTGTGTGTGTGTGTGTGTGTGTGTGTGTGTGTTTAAGAGAGAGAGGAGAGAAGGAGAGAAAGAGAGAGAGTGGTAAGAAATGAGCTCACAGAGGAAATAGGGCTCACATCATACAAAGCTTTGGGTAAGTTTGGCAATCATTTTCAGCAAAATGGGGAGTAGTTGAATGAATAATCATCAACAAATAGGTTACCATTCTGATCTATTTTCTTTTTTTTTTTAATTGGTTTTATTTATTTATTTGACAGAGAGAGAGAATACAAACAGGCAGAGCAGCAGAGGGAGAGGGAGAAACAGGCTCCCCATGGAGCAGGGAGCCGGATTCAGGACTTGATCCCAGAAACCTGGGATCATGACCTGAGCTGAAGGCAGCCGCTTAACTGACTGAGCCACCCAGGTGCCCCAATTCTCTTAAAGGATTAATCTGTTTTCCCGAGAATAGAAGTTAGTGGACAGCAAAATGGAAATTAGGAGATCCAGTTAGGAGGCTGCTGTAGTAACCCAAATTTAAAAGTGGTTTAGAACCGAAAGGTAGTGATGCAGGTGATAAGATATAGTCAGATTTTATATATGTATTTTAAGGGTTAAGCACAAACTTTTGTTTTGTTTTGTTTTGTTTTGTGTTTTTTGTTTTGAGAAACTCATAGGTAGAGTATATCAGAAAATGGAAAGTCTAGCTTTTGCCTGAGTTACTGGAAAAATGGAGTTGCCTTTAACTGAGATGCAAAGATTTCACAGGTAAAAAGATTAGGCTGATGAGATCATGAGGTCCAGTTTAAGTAAATGAAGATGAATTAGAAATCCAAGTGAACATGTTGTGTAGCACACTGAACATATGAATCTGAAGTGATGGAGAGAATTATTGGTTGATGATTGTCAATAAAAGAGTGGTACTAAGTGTCAATAAGAGAGAGGTAAAGTATTAAGAGAGGAATCAAGTAGTATATTAGGCTCCACCTATCACAACATTTGACAGTTGTAGGATTATTTGTTGATCGGTTGGTTGGTTTTTGGTTTTGTTTTATTTTAACCAATCTGTACAAGGTGAAGTAGTATCTTATTTGGTTTGAATTTACATTTGAAAAAATATTTACCATGTGGTAGGCAGGTCCTTCTTCCTAACCTCATCATATTTAAAGGACTCTTGAATATGCTTATCCTTTCACACTTTTACATAAATTCTAGAAATATCTTGTAAAACTTATTAAAATGAAGAAAAAATCTTTTAAGATTTTGGTTGGAATTGCTTTGGAGCTTTAAATTTGGAGCACATGGACAGTTTTATGCTGCTGGGATATTTACTTATTAAGTTACTTTATAAAACCCAAAAAACTTTCAAGTTTATATTAACAATTTCACACGCCATTTAAAAATATACATTCTATTGCTTGGAGGACTGGATGTGGTGCATAAACAATGAATCTTGGAACACTGAAAAAATAAAATTAAATTTAAAAAACTTAGAAAATACATTCTTAGGTATCTTATCATCAGTTGCTGATGCAAATTTTACCTTTAAATCGGTTTCATTTTCTAAAGTGTATTAATTTATAGGAAAATAATACTTTATAATGATCTTATATCAATATTGTTAAATCTCCTTGAAAATTCTAATAATATTCACTGTGATAGTCACCTGAACTTTCTTTTTTTTTGTTGTTGTTGAAGATTTTATTTATTTATTTGACAGACAGAGATCACAAGTAGGCAAGAGAGGAAGGCAGGGAGAGAGAGGAGGAAGCAGGCTCTCTGCGGAGCAGAGAGCCCAATGTGGGGCTCCATCCCAGGACCCTGGGATCACGACCTGAGCCAAAAGCAGAGGCTTTAACCCACTGAGCCACCCATCGCCTGAACTTTCTATATAAACATTCTACTTCAGCATCATGATAGTTTGTTGCTTTACAATCCTTTTAAATTTTACTTTAGTTTGTGTTTTTTTATTTTCAAAAGGAGTGCTGGAAAAAATTCAAAGGACTTTTTAAAAAAAGTATTCACCTATGAGGATGATGTTTGATATAATATAATGCAGGCAATCTTTATCAATTAATAGAAGCTTTCTAAGTCTTAAAAACAATTCTTAGTTTATTTTTATTTCCATGTTTCTCTATCCAGTAATAACCATCTCAAAATGTAATGACACTTATTCTCGGGATGAGATATTGTATTTCATTATTAGCAGTTTTATAAAGCACAGTTAATTTACAAATATAAAACTTCCTGATGACCATACAGTGAATCATTAGTCTTTCACTGACTGATCAAAAAGAAATATAAACTCATTATCTATTTTTGCTTAAGTTACTTAATCATTTAATTAAAAAGGAACTTCTTTTCTAGTATCATACAATAATCACAAAATGAAGTTATTCTATAGTTACATATCAAAAATGGGCTTTCATCATTATGTGGCTTCATATAAAAATTATTGTTTCAGGATCTATAGTTACCATTAAATAGATAAACATATAGATATTATAAATAAAATCACTGAAAATCAGTAGATTTATTGAGTATTTCATGACAAATACCTTCCCATTTACTGTTCCATTTAACCCTTGCAACAATTGGCTGATGCAGGTATTGTTATTAATGCCACTCCAAAAGAGGAATCCCAGGCTTGGAGTAGAGGATTTACCTAAACTCACACAGCCACTAAAAGTTAGTTAAGTGGTAGAACCAAGTTTCTAATCCAAGCAGCTGGTCTCCAGGCTGCTTAAAATACTTTTAAGCATTTGTGATATATTTCACAAATACTTAGTGAATGTTGTTAATCTCAGGAAATGGTATTCAGGAACACAAATGTATCCCATGCCTCTTGATCTGTATATACCATATGATAAATCAAGAATGAAATACTCTGTAATATATTATTTCTTTAAATGCATACTTAAAGAAGCAATCAATAAAATGAAAAGGCTGCCTTTGGAATGGGAGAAGATATTTGCAAATGACATATCTGATAAAGGTTTAGTATTCAAAATCTATAAAGAACTTACTAACTCAACAACTAAAAAACAAATAATCCAGTTAGGAAATGAGAAGAAGAAATGGATAGAAGTTTTTCCAAAGAAGACATGCAGATGCCTAACAGACATATGAAAATATGTTCAATATTACTCATCATCAGGGAAATACAAATCTACAATGAGCTATTATCTCACACCTGTCAGAATGGCTAAAATTAACAACACAGGAAACAACAGATGTTTTTGAGGATGTTAAGAAAAGGGAACCTTCTTATGCTGTTTGTGGGAAGGAAAACTGGTACAGCCATTCTGGAGAACAATACGGGGGTTCTTCTAAAAGTTAAAAACAGAACTACTCTACAATCCAGCAATTACATTGTTAGGTATTTACCCAAATATAAATACTGATTCAAAGGGGCGCATGTACCCCAATGCTTATGGCAGCACTATCAACAATAACTAAATTATGGAAAGAGCCCAAATGTCCATAGACTGATGAAGGATAAAAAGGTGGTGTGTGTGTGTGTGTGTGTGTGTGTGTGTGTGACAGAATATTACTCAGCCAACAAAAAGAATGAGGTGGATGGATCTACAGTGTATTATGCTAAGCAAAATAAGTCACAGAAAGACAAATACCATATGATTTCAGTCATAAGTGGAATTTAAGAAACAAAACAGGTGAACACAGGGGGGAATTAAAAGAGAGTGAGGCAAACCATAAGAGAGACTCCTACCTAGAGAGAACAAACTGAGTGTTGATAGAAGAGAGGTGGGTGGGAGGATGTGCTAAATGAGTGAAGGGTATTAAAGAGGGCACTTGCTGTGATGAGTACTGGGTGTTGTAAGTAGGGGATGAATCACTAAATTCTACTCCTGAAACTAATATTATACTATATGTTAATTACCTAGAATTTAAATAAAAACTGGAATCATTAAAAAAATGAAAAAAAGGAGCTGGAGACAAGATGGCGGGGAAGTAGGAGGAGGCGCCGTTTCAACCTGTCCCCTAAAGTGAGCTGATTACCTACCAAGGAACTCCGATCACTCATGAAATCAGCCTGAGATCAGAATTATACACGTCTGGATCTCTATGGGGCAGAAGACGCCAGTGGGCAGGTAAAGCAGAGTGGGAACATCAGAATAATATCAGAAGAAAAACAAGAGGGGGAGGAAGCCACCAGAGGCGACCCATTGGAAAGTAATACCCCAATATGAGAGTGCCCTGTGTCTGGGACCAGCATTAACTTGGAGTCTGGTTGAAAGCACTCAAAAAGAGAAAAGAATCACAGGGGGAAATTGTGGGAATTGGGGCGGTTAGGGACAGGGGCTTAAGTCCCTGGAACCAGGACAGCCAATCTGGTGCTGAGCCAGAGAGAGTGCGGTGGAGAAACCAGGTCTTGGTCCAGTGTGCCTGAGAGCACGTGGAGTCCCTTGAGGGGCTGGGAGCATCGCCAGCTGACAGAAACACAGCTTTTTTGCACACTCCACGTGAACGCTGTGCCGAGCTATCAGAGCCTGAGACTCGAGCTCCCCACACTCTCCCCTGAGAGAGGTGCGCCTAAGCGCCAGCCCAGTGCTCTCGGACCCAAAAAGACCAGGCACTCCCAGCCCAGGCCGGTGGGAAAATCTCAGTGTGCGATCGCTGCTTGGAACCTCTCTGGCGGTCGAAGAGCTGCCCAGACACCCGCCGATGTTGTGGTTTTGGGTACAAGCAGGAGTTCCTGTGTCCCGAGGGACCACAACTCGGAACGTGCTCAGCCAGCGGCCAAGGGGGAGCTGATGTGCTCTGCAGCATCCAGAGGGGAACAGACTGAGGCTTCTCTCTGAGAGGGAGGTCTGGGTGCAGTTTGCTTTCCTCTAAACCTCCAAAACTCATCAAAAGCTGTCAAGGGGAGAAAATAAAACAAACAAACAAACAAACAAACATAAAAATCTCCAGAGAACAAAAGCCTGAAAACCGGTTTCCTCAGAGCCCACCCCCTTGAGGGGGGCAGGAGGACTTAACTCAGGGAACATTGCCTGAAAACCCACGTGGCAAGCCCCTCCTTCAGAAAACCAACCAGGAAAAAAATAAAAAGAAAAAAGAAAAAAAAAAGACAACAAGAGAACAACCACCACTACTTCAAAGATACAACTTTTATTTTTAATTCCTTCACACTATCCTGGTTCATATATATATATATATATATATATATATATATATATATATGATATTTTTAACCTATTAACCATCACAGTGAGATGTCCAGTACATCAAATTCCATAATAACCTTTTAACCTGAACTTTTTGATACATATACCCATGTCTTTCTTTTGCTTTTCTATTTTTTAATTTTTTAAATTTTAGTTTAGTTTAGTTTATTCCTTTTCTGTATTTTTATTTTTTAATATTCATATAGAGTTAAACTTCAAGGTAATCCTCTTCCCCCAATCAATGCTACCCATATAGGTAAACCAATTTTTAATCCCCCTTTATCTTAGGAAAGTTGAGAACTTTAACAAAGATATCAAGATACATCCAGGAAGTTTCAAAATAATCTTCCTTGCCCACACTGAGAATTTATAACCACTCTCCCATCTTTTTCCCCTGCCAGTGTTTCTGTGAATTTGTGTTTGTCCTGATAGTATATAAATCTTATACTTGGGGTTCTTTTTGATGAGGTTCTTTTCATATATATATATATATTCTCTTGTCGTATACTTTTATCAGTCTTTTTGTTTGTCTGTTTTTGTTTGTATACTTCATAAATCTTACCTTGGGGCCCATTTGGTCTGAGCCTTCTCTTTTATCTTCCCTTTTTTTCCTGTCTGCCTCTCTCTCTCTCTCTCTCTCCCTCTTTTAATTTTTATTTTCTTTTTTCTTTCATTTGGGTGGGGACTCCTGTTTGCTCAGAAATGTTTCAAGGTGTACCTTGACTGCACCAAGGTCAATACATCCAGCTACATCCATTCAGCCATCTCACCAAAATGACTAGGAGGAGGAATGCCCAAGAAAAGAAAAATTCAGAGGATGGGCCTTCTGCAACAGAGCTAATGGCTATCGACATAGACAATATGTCGGAAAGGGAATTCAGGCTAACAATTATCCAGGCAATAGCTAGGTTGGAAAAAGCCATGGATGACCAAACAGAATTGATTAGGGAAAAACTGAAAGCCACCAGGGATGATGGTCACAAGGCTCTCAATGAGTTCCAATCTAATCTAAATTCTCTAAAAGCTAGGGTAACTGAGACAGAAGATAGAAATAGTGATCTGGAGGACAAACAGATAGAGAGAAAGGATCAGGAGGAAGCCTGGAACAAACAGCTTAGAAGCCACGAAAACAGAATCAGGGAAATAAATGATGCCATGAAACGTCCCAATGTCAGAATTATTGGAATCCCTGAAAGGGAGGAGAAAGAAAGAACTCTAGAAGATATAGTGGAACAAGTTCCCCATGAAAATTTTCCCAATCTCGTGAATGGAACCAGTGTTCATGTACTAGAGGCTGAAAGGTCTCACCCCAAGTTTATAGATTCTCAAAAGACCTTGAGACACCAAAGAGCAAGAATGAAGAATTATAATTGTAGGCAGGCACTCTTGAAGGCAGCTAGGACAAAGAAGCTCCTTACATACAGAGGAAAGCCCATCAGAATAACATCAGACCTGCTCACAGAAACCTGGCATGCCAGAAAGGGCTGGCAAGATATATTCAGGGAACTAAATGAGAAGAACATGCAGCCAAGAATACTTTATCCAGCAAGACTGACATTCAAAATGGATGGAGAGATAAAGAGTTTCCAAGACTGGCAAGGCTTAAAAGAGTATGCGACCACCAAGCCGACACTGCAGGAAATATTAAGGGGGGTTCTATAAAAGAGGAAAAATACTAAGAATATCATTGAACAAAAATATAGAGACAATCTACAGAAAGAAAGACTTCAAAGGTAACACGATGTCAATAAAAACGTATCTATCGATAATCACTCTCAATGTGAATGGCCTAAATGCATCTATAAAATGACACTGGGTTGCAGATTAGATAAAATGACAGGACCATCCATATGTTTTCTACAAGAGACCTATTTGAACCTAAGGATATAACCAGACTGAAAGTGAAGGGATGAAGAAGCATCTTTCATGCCAATGGGCCTCAAAAGAAGGCCAGGGTAGCAATTCTCATATCAGATAAATTAGATTTTAAACTAAAGACTGTAGTCAGAGATACAGAGGGACACTAAATCATTCTTAAAGGGACTATCCACCAAGAAGATCTAACAATTGTAAATATTTATGCCCCCAACATGGGAGTAGCCAATTACATAAGAAAACTATTAATCAAGATAAAAAGTCATATCAATACGAATACATTGATAGTAGATCTTAACACGCCTCTCTCAGAAATAGACAGATCATCCAAGCAGAAAATCAATAAAGAAACAAGAGCAATGAATGAAACATTGGACCAGATGGACCTCGTAGATATACACAGAACATTCCATCCTAAAACAACAGAATACTCATTCTTCTCAAATGCACATGGACCCTTTTCCAGAATAGACCACATACTGGGTCACAAATCAGGACTCAACCAAAACCAAAAGACTGAGAATATTCCCTGCATATTCTCAGATCACAATGCTTTGAAACTGGAGCTCAATCACAAGGAAAAGTTTGGAAGGAACTCAAACACTTGGAAGCTAAAGACCACCTTGCTTAAGAATGCTTGGATGAACCAGGAGACCAAAGAAGAACTTAAACAATTCATGGAAACCAGTGAGAATGAAGGCACTTCTGTCAAAAACCTATGGGATACAGCAAAGGCGGTCCTAAGGGGGAAATACATAGCCATCCAAACCTCCCTCAAAAAAATTGAAAAATCCAGAATACAACAGCTGTCTCTACACCTTAAAGAACTGGAGAATTAACAACAAATTAAACCAACTCCACACACAAGAAGGGAAATAATCAAGATTGGAGCAGAGATCAATGAGGTAGAAACTAGAGTACAGTAGAAGGTATCAATGAAACTAGAAGCTGGTTTTTTGAAAGAATCAATAAGATCAATAAACCATTGGCCACACTAATCCAAAAGAAAAGAGGAAAAAGTCAAATCAATAAAATTATGAATGAAAAGGGAGAGATCACAACTAACACCAAGGAAGTAGAAACAATCATCAGAAGTTATTATCAACAGTTATATGCCAATAAGTTCAGCAGCCTAGATGAAATGGATGCATTCTAGGAAAACTATAAACTCCCAAAATTGAACCAGGAAGAAATTGACAACCTGAATAGACTGATACGTAGTAACGAGATTGAAGCAGTGATCAAAAACCTCCCAGAAAACAAGAGCCCAGGACCTGATGGATTTCCTGGGGAATTCTACCAAACGTTCAAAAAAGAAATAACACCTATTCTCCTGAAGCTGTTTCAAAAAATTGAAGCAGAAGGAAAACTACCAGACTCTTTTTATGAAGTCAGCATTACCCTGCTCCCCAAACCAGGCAAAAACCCCACCAAAAAAGAGAATTTCAGCCCAATATCACTGATAAATATGGATGCTAAGATTCTCAACAAGATTCTAGCAAACAGGATCCAACAGCACATTAAAAAGATTCTCCACCATGACCAGGTGGGATTCATCCCTGGGTTACAAGGATGGTTACATTCACAAATCAATCATTGTGATACAACAAATCAATAAGAGAAGAGAAAAAAACCACATGGTCCTCTCAATTGATGCAGAAAAAAGCATTTGACAAAATCCAGCATCTGTTCCTGATTAAAACGCTTCAAAGTATAGGGATAGATGGAACATTCCTGAACTTCATAAAATCTATGAAAGACCCACAGCAAATATCATCCTCAATGGGAAAAAGCTCACAGCCTTCCCCTTGAGATCAGGAACACGACAAGGATGCCCACTCTCACCACTCTTGTTCAACATAGTACTAGAAGACCTAGCAAGAGCAATCAGACAACAAAGACAAATAAATGTATCCAAACTGGCAAGGAAGAAGTCAAAATCTCTCCCTTCACAGATGACATTATTCTTTATATGGAAAACCCAAAAGACTCCACCCCAAACTACTAGAACTCATACAGCAATTCAGTAACGTGGCAGGATACAAAGTCAATGTGCAGAAATCAGTGGCTTTCTTATACACTAACAATGAAAATACATAAAGGGAAATTAGAGAATCAACTCCATTTACTATAACACCAAGAGCCATAAGATACCTGGGAATGAACCTAACCAAGAGGTAAAGGATCTGTACTCGAGGAACTACAGAACACTCATGAAATAAATTGAAGAGGTCACAAAAAGTTGGAAGACCATTCCATGCTCTTGGATGAGAAGAATAAACATTGTTAAAATGTCTATACTACCTAAAACAATCTATATTTTCAACGCCATTCTGATCAAAATTCCACTGGCATTTTTCAAAGAGCTGGAGCAAATAATCCTAAAATTTGTATGGAATCAGAAGAGACCCCGAATTGCTAAGGAAATGTTGAAAAACAAAAATAAAACTGGTGGCATCACGTTACCTGATTTCAAGCTTTACTACAAAGCTGTGATCGCCAAGACAGCATGGTACCGGCATAAAAACAGACACATAGACCAGTGGAACAGAGTAGAGAGCCCAGATATGGACCCTCAACTCTATGGTCAAATAATCTTCGACAAAGCAGGAAAAAATATACAGTGGAAAAAAGACAGTCTCTTCAATAAATGGTGCTGGGAAAATTGGACAGCTATATGTGGAAGAATGAAACTCGACCATTCTCTTACACCGTACACAAAGATAAACTCGAAATGGATAAAAGACCTCAACGTGAGACAGGAATCCATCAGAATCCTAGAGGAGAACATAGGCAGTAACCTCTTCGATATCAGGCACAGCAACTTCTTTAAAGATATGCTTCCAAAGGCAAAGGAAACAAAAGCGAAAATGAAGTTTTGGGACTTCATCAAGATCAAAAGCTTCTGCACAGCAAAGGAAACAGTCAATAAAACAAAGAGGCAATCCACAGAATGGGAGAAGATATTTGCAAATGACAGTATAGACAAAAGGTTGATATCCAGGGTCTATAAAGAACTTCTCAAACTCAACTCACACAAAACAGATAATCATATCAAAAAATGGGCAGAAGATATGAACAGACACTTCTCCAATGAAGACATACAAATGGCTCTCAGACACATGAAAAATGTTCATCATCACTAGCCATTAGGGAGATTCAAATTAAAACCACATTGAGATACATCCTTACACCAGTTAAAATGGCCAAATTTAGCAAGACAGGAAACAACGTGTGTTGGAGCGGATGTGAAGAAAGGGGAACCCTCTTACACTGTTGGTTGGGATGCAAGTTGGTGCAGCCACTTTGGAGAACAGTGTGGAGATTCCTCAAGAAATTAAAAATTGAGCTTCCCTATGACCCTGCAATTTCACTACTGGTTATTTACCCCAAAGATACAGTTGTGGTGAAAAGAAGGGACATCTCCACCCCAATGTTTATAGCAGCAATGGCCACGGTCACCAAACTGTGGAAAGAACCAAGATGCCCTTCAATGGACGAATGGATAAGGAAGATGTGGTCCTTATACACTATGGAGTATTATGCCTCCATCAGAAAGGATGAATACCCAACTTTTGTAGCAACATGGACGCGACTGGAAGAGATTATGCTGAGTGAAATAAGTCAAGCAGAGAGAGTCAATTATCATATGGCTTCACTTATTTGTGGAGCATAACAAATAACACGGAGGACATGGGGAGATGGAGAGGAGAAGGGAGTTGAGGGAAATTGGGGGGGAGATGAACCATGAGAGACTATGGACTCTGAAAAACAACCTGAGGGGTTTTGAAGGGGTGGGGAGTGGGAGGTTAGGGGAGCCAGGTGGTGGGTATTAAGGAGGGCACGTATTGTATGGAGCACTGGGTGTGGTACAAAAACAATGAATACTGTTACACTGAAAAGAAATAAAAAATAAATAAAATGAGGAAAATCTTGGAAGGACAACAACTGTGAAAGTATAGAAAAATTAAAAAGACATGAAACTGTGGTTATTGTTGGGGCCCCTGGGTGGCGCAGTTGGTTGAGCATCTGCCTTTGGCTCAGGTCATGGTCCTGGAGTCCTGGGATTGAGTCCCACATTGGACTCCCTGCTGAACTTCTCCCTCTGCCCCACAACCTGTTCTCTTGCTCTTTCATTCTCTCTCAAATAAATAAATTATATTAATTTTTTTTTAAAACTATGGTTATTGTTGACAAGGTCTTACATATTTCCAGATAGAACCACTATGAATGACAAGAGGACATTTCTAGTCTGTTAATTGATATTGTCGTATTACTGAATACTAGTACAATCATTGTAAGCAAGTTTTTAACTTCTATATTTCTTTAAATCCTATAATGCAGTACTTACTATTTCTTTTTTTTTTTAAGTTTTTATTTATTTATTTGACAGAGAGACAACTAGAGAGGGAACACAAGTCAGGAGAGTGGGAAAGGGAGAAGCAATCTCCCTGCTGAGCAGGGGGCCAGATGTGAGGCTCAATCCCAGGAACTTGGGATGGTGGCTTGAGCTGAAGGTGGATGCTTGATGACTGAGCCACCCAGACACCCCTGTACTTACTATTTCTTAAAATAAAAAAAAAACAAACAAACAAAAAAAGAAAAAAAAAAAGAAAAAATTAGTCTCTCAAATAAACCTTTCAAGATGTCCATTCTGCTATTTATCTTATTTATATGGCCTTGCACTAGGTCAGGTAAATTGAATGCCCACAGGAATTAATAGGGTGTAGACATTCATAAAGTAGGGAAATTTAGTCTCTGGTCTAAAATGGGGAGGGCAGTAATTCAGGATGATCAAACTTCATTCTCCTAGATCTCTTTAACTAGAAAATCTTAGCAATTTCAGTGTTTATTTACTATTTATAAGACTTTGTGACTTGGTTAAACTCCTCCCGATTTTTTATAAATACATGCAGCTTTTTAAATAAAAACTATACTTTCTTTCCATCTTTGAATATCCTTAATGTATTTCAAATTCTTGGTTAGCAAGATCAAAAATTATTATCTGATTATTGACTGTATTGTTTTGTTTTGTTTTGTTTTTAGGACTGGATTTCTTCATGAGTTTGATATTTCTGTTTGCATGTACATTTTGATGGCAAGTGTTTTCTTTGAGAAATGAGAAATTGTTAGTTTCCTTTTTTTTTCCCTCTCCCCCTGTAGGTTCAGTCTTCACTGTCTAGTGATTTTTGTTTGTGAGCCCACACTAAAGCACCCTTCAGCATTATTTCCCAGGAGTGACACTAAGGATATTTCAAATCTCATGATAAATTCAGTGGTTTTGTGACTTGTCCCTGAAAGCCCTATTATATTACTGACTCCTGTCTCCTTTTTCCCAACCTCTGGATAAATACATATACCATTTACATATGCACTGATATATATGTTCTTTCCTGCCTCCCTAATTTTTCAGGAGCTATTCCAGATGTCTATCTCAACTCAGTCTGTCTGTTATCATATATGTGTTAAAAAAGTTACCATTTCTATTTTATTTTTATTATTTTACATTTTTTCCAGGTTTATTGAATAGTAATTGACATATATCACTGTGTAAGTTTAAGGCATACAGCATGATGGTTTGATTTATATTGGTAGTAAAATCATTACCACAATAGGTTTATCATCCACCTTCTCACACAAATACAGTAGAAAAGAAAAAGAAAAAAATAAGGGGAAAATTTTTTCACCTTGTGATGAGAACTCTTAAGATTCACTCCTTAACAATTTTCTTGTATATCATACAGCAGTGTTAGCTAGAGTCATCATGTTGTACATTATATCCCTAGTACTTACTTATCTTATAACTGAACGTTAACACCTTTTAACCACTTTGCTTCAAACCTCCCTTCTCTCACACTCCCACCTCTGGTAATCACAAGTCAGATCTCTCTGTGAGACTGTTTTGTTTCGCTTTTTGTTTATGCTATACACAAGATCATATAGTATTTGTCTTTTTCTAATTGATTTTACTTAGCATAGTAACTTATGCTTAATGACTGAGCCACCCAGGGACCCTGAGTATAGTGCTTTTATTTTATTATTATTATATTTAAGTAGGCTCCATGCTCAGTGTGGGTTTGAACTTACAACCCTAAGATCAAGAGTTAGGTGCTCTACCTGTTGAGCCAGCCAGGTGCCCTTATGATTATTATTTTTTTTTAATTCCAAAGAGTTAGTCATTATGAGCCTTTCTCTCTTAAAACATTTTGACAAAAGGTTGATATCCAGGATCTATAAAGAACTTCTCAAACTCAACACATGCAAAACAGATAATCACATCAAAAAATGGGCAGAAGATATGAACAGACACTTCTCCAATGAAGACATACAAATGGCTATCAGACACATGAAAAAATGTTCATCATCACTAGCCATCAGGGAGATTCAAATTAAAACCACATTGAGAT
>PISX010020062.1:0-36706 GCA_004024625.1 Mellivora capensis
ATTATGGTGAGTTCATGTTGCCAGACAGACCAGGATAGAAAATGTTATTCACGCTCTTAGAGTCGTTTCCCTGCTACCAGCATATAGCGCTTTTTAAAAATAATTTTTAAATTTTAAATTTTTATTTATTTTTATTTATTTATTTGACAGAGATCACAAGTAGAGAGGCAGGCAGAGAGAGAGGAGGAAGCAGGCTCCCCACAGAGCAAAGAGCTGGATGTGGGGCTTGATCCCAGGACCCTGGGATTATGATCTGAGCCGAAGGCAGAGGCTTTAACCCACTGAGCCACCCAGGCAACCCAGCTTATAGCTCTTTTAAATAACCTGGGGGTTGCCCAGAAGTGGATTTTCTTAAAGATGACACTTGTCTTTCAGGTGTCTCTTTGTGTTACTTTATTCATTCTGTATAGAAATAAATGCTACCTTACACAACAGTAAAAATCAGTGGTTTAGTACAGGGTTGTCTAGTAAAGGAATATACATACTTTTCAAATACTGTTTTATCCCACCTTAATTTGCTCTTTACAGATGAGCATATCTGGCTCTATTAAGTCACTTTGCATCAATGTCCATTATCTTTAGAGTAGGACTATGATTTTTTTTTTTTTTAATTTTATTTATTTGTCAGAGAGAGAGCGAGCGAGCACAGGCAGACAGAGTGGCAGGCAGAGGCAGAGGCAGAAGCAGGCTCCCTGCTGAGCAAGGAGCCCGACGTGGGACTCGATCCCAGGACGCTGGGATCATGACCTGAGCCGAAGGCAGCCGCTTAACCAACTGAGCCACCCAGGCATCCCGGACTATGATTTTTTTTTTTAAGTAATTTTCTTTAGTAATTTTATTATGTGATTCTAGAACCCTATGAGTTAACATGTTAAGGCTGTTGCTATGTCACCATCTTCATTGGCTTTCTTTCTTTTTTTTTTTTTTTAAGATTTTATTTATTTATTTGACAGAGATCACAAGGAGGCAGAGAGGCAGGCAGAGAGAGACGGGGGAAGCAGGCTCCCTGCTAAGCAGAGAGCCTGATGTGGGGCTCGATCCCATGACTCTGAGATCATGACCTGAGCAGAAGGCAGAGGCTTAACCCCTTGAGCCACCCAGGCGCCCCTTCATTGGCTTTCTTAAAACTTCTTTTTTTAATGGCTGAATCATTTCTACATTTATCGCTGTTGATTTCACCCATATTTCACTTTGTTTACTCTCCTGACACTGTGAATTTCATAGAAATGATTTGAAATTGTTAGTTTTCCATATGTTTGTTGTGCACAAATGCTGGTGAGATTCTTATTTATAATTATGATTACTTCTTTTGGTCAGATTAATAGACTTCTCTTGAGTACAGATATTTTATAAAACTCTTAGGTTTGGTTCTGTCTAGTATCATCTGCATGGTTGAGGGAACTTGTTACATTTGGCTTAACTTTATCTTGGCAGCTTAGCCCATTTGATTTAAAAGCTTCCCCAGTCTCTACTGAGATGGTTAATAAGGCAACACTTCATTTAGCAGATATTTGTTTGGCCTACTCTGTGCCTGGAACTTTATGCCGTACAAAGAACTGAACTCAGGGCCGCCCATTTTAGGAGAACGTAGCCAGGCTAAGCTGAGCTGTCAGCACCGCATGGCGATGCGTCCTGACCTCGGCTCTGTGAATGTGTGCACCGTGCTTTTCTGTTGCAGATTGGACTACCAGAGTGAAGCAGATTGCCAAGCTGTGGAGAAAAGCCAGCTCACAGGAAAGAGCGCCTTACGTGGTATTTACCAAAACTCCCATGTATCAGATTCTTTTTTTTTTTTTTTTTTAAGATTTTATTTAATTGTTAGAGTGCAGAAGCAGGGGGAGACGCAGGTAAAGGGAGAAGCATGCTCCCCGCTGAGCAAGGAGCCCAGTGTGGGACTCCATCCCAGGGTCCTGGGATCATGACCTGAGCCGAAAGCACGCACTTACTTAACTGACTGAGCCACCCAGACGTCCCTATATTAAGTATATACAATACCTAAACCTTGCTTTTATTATCTTGGGTTAATAAAAAGATTTACCATTGTACAAAATACATCTTAATACTTGCACAATTAATAAACAGCTTTGTTTTTATAGTGATTTCCTAGTTTATTATGCCTTAAGGTAGAATGTGGTGTTTTCATAAGCTGGTTAATTAGAACCACGATATTGAAGATCGAAATCAGTTATTTTAGGAGCATGTTTAATTCATTTCACTTTTTTAGAAAAAAGATATTATTTATTTATTTGAGAGAGGGAGAGCTCGTACAGGGAAAAGCAGACTCCCTGATTAGCAGAGAGCCTGATGCGGGGCTCGATCCCAGGACCCTGAGATCATGACCTGAGCTGAAGGCAGAGGCTTAAACCACTGAGCCACTCAGGTGCCCCTCATTTCACTTAAAAATAGTTTTATCTCTTCAAGAGTACTAATTTTTGAGGCTACGTTAGCGTGCCTCAGTTTCTTCTACAATAAGCTTTTTTTTGTGTTAAGTTTAATGAAGAATCTTTGTGTATTTTGAAAGAGACATACCTGTGGACACCTTTAAGGAACGTTTGAAACATGAACTTTGTGAGAAATAGTCAGGATATTTTATAATAAGGGTCACAGTTTAGATGGTGAATTATTTTCTCCTAAAGAGTCAGATTAAGGTTTTCAGCTTCATCCAAATCCTGGCTTCCCTTTTAAAGCATATTAAATGGACATTATTGTTTTGAAAAATATATGCATTTATTTTCCAACTTGGCTTTCAGTGCATATATTGTCAGAGATAATGAATGTTTGGGTAAAGCAAAATAATGTTTTTGATGTGTTGATAATGCCTTGTTTTCTTTCAACTTGACTGTGGTAAGGTAATGGCTGGATATTTTTAGTGTTTCTCACTGTTTTCTTTAATGCTAAGCTTCAAATTCCAGATTTTAGATTTAGAGGATTGATTAGGTATTTTCCTTTACTCTCAGTTGTGGGAGGAGGTTAATTTTTCCATTTTTGAAGGGTCCTTGAAGATTGGGATTGAAAACAATAGATTACTGGGTTCTCTAGCCTAGTGCAGACAGAGCGAAGGAAACCCATCCCCCGCTGAGGTGACGTGCATTAAACATGGGTGGAGGCAGGGCCATGTCCAGAGGCTTCACACGAGAGCCAGGAGGCTCTTTTCAACTCCTTAACCCAACTTTTTCATATAAAGTTTATCATAGTTTTACCTTGTTTCATGAAACATGTTACATTTGTTGGAATATAACTTCCTCCTTCTTTTTTCAAAGCAAAAAGCCCGAGACAACAGAGCTGCTTTACGCATTAATAAAGTGCAGATGTCAAATGACCCGCTGAAGAGGCAGCAGCAGCAGGACAGCGTCGAGCCCGGTTCTCGCGTCGACTCGGACCTCTTCAAGGACCCATTAAAGCAGCGAGAATCAGAGCATGAGCAGGAATGGAAATTTAGACAGGTGTGTGTTTTTGTTTTTAATAATTTGCTTCTAAATTGCATTTTTACTGTTTGAGAGGAGAGCAGTTCGTGCCATTATTTCAGGAGATAGTTTCTTATTAGAGTAGGAAAGTGAGATGAAAAAGAGGCTTCCCCTCCTCAGTGAGCTCTATGGAGGTGGACGTGGGAAGGTCCCGGAAACAGCGCTGACAACGCGCTGCGGTCCCGGGAGCGGGGCGCGCTGCGATGCGCGGTCACGGCGGCTCTTCAGGAGTTTGTAAAATCTGACACGGGCCCAGTCTGGTCGCAGATGACATCAAAGAAATGAATTTTCTGTCGCTCTTTTCCTCCCGTGACCATTACGTTCTTTTTCTCAACCATCGATGGCTTTCTCTTTCCTGCCCCACAGCAAATGCGGCAGAAGAGCAAGCAGCAGGCTAAGATAGAAGCCACGCAGAAGCTCGAGCAGGTCAAGAACGAGCAGCAGCAGCAGCAGCAGCAGCAGCAGCTGGGGGCGCAGCCCCTCCTGGCCCCGGCCGGCTCGGACACACCCAGCAGCGGGATGCAGAGCCCCCTGACCCCCCAGCCTGGCAACGGAAGTGTGTCTCCCGCGCATTCCTTCCATAAGGACCTGTTTGCGAAGCAGCTCCCCGGCACCCCCACCTCTGCGCCGTCGGATGACGTGTTTGTAAAACCACAGGCCCCTCCTCCTGCCGCAGCCCCGGCCCGCCTGCCAGTCCAGGAGGGCCTGCCGCAGCCTCAGGCCTGTCCGCCGGCCTCCCCGCAGGTGTTCTCGCCGGAATCCTCTCACTCCCGACCGCCATCTCCAATGGATCCTTACGCGAAAATGGTTGGTACCCCAAGACCACCTCCTGGGGGCCATAGTTTTTCCAGAAGAAGCTCCGCTGCGCTGGCGGACAGCTGTGCCCCTCTGCCTTCAGTCTCTAGGCCTGCTCAGATGAGTGAAACAACAGCAAATAGGCCGTCCCCAGTCAGAGATGTATGTTCTTCCTCCACAACGAACAGTGACCCCTATGCAAAGCCTCCAGACACACCTAGACCCATGATGACAGATCAGTTTCCCAAACCCTTGGGCCTCCCCCGATCCCCTGTAGTTTCCGAACAAACTGCAAAAGGTCCTCTCGCAGCTGGAACCAATGATCACTTTACTAAACCATCTCCGAGGACAGATGTATTTCAAAGACAGCGGATAGCTGACCCATACGCACGACCCTTGTTAACACCTGCCCCTCTTGATGGGGGTCCTGGACCTTTTAAGACTCCAATGCAGCCCCCTCCATGTTCCCAGGATCCCTATGGATCAGTGTCACAGCCACCAAGGCGATTGTCTGTTGATCCTTATGAAAGGCCTGCTTTAACACCAAGACCTGTAGATAGCTTTCCTCATAACCAGTCAAGTGACCCATATAACCAGCCTCCCCTGACCCCACATCCGGCGATGAATGAATCTTTTGCTCATCCTTCAAGGGCTTTTTCCCAGCCTGGAACCATATCAAGGCCAACATCTCAGGACCCATATTCCCAACCCCCAGGAACTCCACGACCTGTTGTAGATTCTTATTCCCAACCCTCAGGAACATCTCGCTCCAATCCAGACCTTTACTCTCAACCTCCTGGAACCCCCCGGCCCACCACGATTGACCCTTATAGTCAGCAGCCACCAACCCCGAGGCCGTCTACGCAGGCAGACTTGTTTGTTACATCTGCCACTAATCAGAGGCTTGCGGATCCATATGCCCATCCCCCTGGAACACCAAGACCTGGGATTTCTGTTCCTTACTCTCAGCCACCAGCAACACCAAGGCCAAGGATTTCGGAGGGTTTTACTAGGTCCTCGATGACAAGACCAGTCCTCGTGCCAAATCAGGATCCTTTCCTGCAAGCAGCACAAAATCGAGGAGCAGCTTTATCTGGCCCGTTGATAAGGCCGCCTGATGCATGTTCCCAAACGCCTAGGCCACCTGGACCTGGTATTTCAGACACGTTTAGCCGAGTCTCCCCATCTGCTACTCGTGACCCCTATGATCAGCCTCCAATGACTCCGAGATCTCAGTCTGACTCTTTTGGAACCAGTCAAGTCACACACGATACTGTTGATCAATCAAGGCCTGGCTCGGAGGGGAGCTTCAGTACGCCTTCACACTCTCCGATGACTTCTCAAAGCCAGCAGTTCTCCGGTGTCTCCCATCTCCCTGGACCTGTTCCCACTTCAGGAGTCACTGATGCCCACAATACCGTAAATATGTCACAAGCAGAGACAGAGAAATTGAGACAGGTAAAAACGCATCCTATCTTCACAGGTGTTTTAAGTGTATTATTTGAGAAAGCTGTTCATTTCACAAACAGTAATTTCTACACAGATGTTAAAGTTTATCTTTGTAGAGTTTGTCATACTGCGAAGAAGAAAAATGAAGTTGGTAAAATTAATGCAGTTGAATTTGATATATTCTGCATCTTTTTTTTTTTTTAAGATTTTATTTATTTATTTGACAGAGATGACAAGTAACCAGAGAGGCAGGCAGAGAGAGAGGAGGAAGCAGGCTCCCTGCTGAGCAGAGAGCCTGATGCGGGGCTCGATCCTAGGACCCTGGGATCATGACCTGAGCCAAAGGCAGAGGCTTTAACCCACTGAGCCACCCAAGCGCCCCTCTGCATCTTATTTTTGATCTTCATGAATTTGTATGGGAATTTTTAAATATGAAAATGTTCAATTTTGTGATTCTTGTGTGGCGGGGAAAAGGACCCAAATTATTGCTTTGTTCTTATAACCTGTTGAATAGTTAAGTACATCTGATGTTTTATCAAAGTTGTGAACACTGAGATGTTTTAAGCGTCACCACAGTCACATACTGGAAGTATCTGGACTTAAAAAGCCATCCGTTCATTGTCAGACCTCCCCATGACTGTCGTTTCTTTCCCTCCAGCGGCAGAAGTTACGTGAGATCATCCTCCAGCAGCAGCAGCAGAAGAAGATGGCAGGCCGACAGGAGAAGGGGTCACAGGACCCCGCGGCGGTGCCTCACTCGGCGCCCTTGCCGCGCTGGCAGCCCGAGAGCATCAGCCAGGCTTTCAGCCGGCCTCCACCCCCCTATCCTGGGAACATCACGTCGCCCATTGTCCCTCCTCTAGGACCCAGATACACAGTTTTCCCAAAAGATCCACGTGGCCCCTATCCTCCTGACGTTACTGGTATGGGGATGAGGCCTCATGGATTCAGGTAATGCTTTTAATTTCATGCCACATTTAAACTGCTAGAAGGGAATAGAAAAATGAAGTTACTGCTGAGACGCTGTTAATACTTTTTACTTTTTGATTCCTTTGAGATATAATCAGTGTTATTTTCCACTAATGAGAGGTCATGGAGTTTTCTTTTTTTAACCTCTGGAGAACTATGTAGACTCTTAAAACTCTCTCTCAGTTACTAGGTATGGACTGTTAGGGTTACATTGTAGCCACAGGCAAGCAGCTCATCGTCCATCGGATCTGTAGTGTGGAGCTGCCTCAGTTCGGTGAAAGCTTTCTGGACTGTGATGAGTGAACATTGTCCTTGCCACACATTTTCCATTTTAATATACTTTGTGAATGTGGAAATTTCCGAATTGATGGGCTGTTTTCCTCCGGGAGCTTTTCTGGATGAGAGAAGGTTGTACAGGCAGCAGCGCCGTTTCTTTGAGTGAGCGGAGTGGCGGGTACGAGGCGCGGTCCCAAACGTGGAGCGGTAGAGAGTTCCTTAGGACATGCTTTGGTTTGGTCATGTATGTTTGTGCAGTTTAATACCTATCTCCATGAGAGTCTTAACCTGATTTTCCTTTTTTCTTCCTCAGTTATTACTTATGCCTGTTGTTCTCTTTTATATTTACTTATAAATTGCCTTCAATTCTTTTTAGAATGAGGTATAGTATAAATAAAAATAGTCCTATAATTTATTCATCTACTAAGTTTTTACAGGTGATGCCTAGCCTTCTTTATCTCTTATTGCCTCCTGTCATCATCCCTTTTAAGCAAATAGATCAGTCTTTTCGGTCATCATACCCATGCCTTTGTCTTCTCAAGGACAGAGGCCTGGAATTCTCTCCAGTACGGGGCCCCTTGGTGGCTCAGGCATTAGGCATCTGCCTTCGGCTCAGGTCATGATCCCAGGCTCCTGGGATGGAGCCCCGCATTGGGCTCCCTGCTCAGCAGGAAGCTTGCTTCTCCCTCTCACACTCCCCCCTGCTTGTGTTCCCTCTCTCACTGTGTCTCTCCCTGTTGAATAAATAAACAAAATCTTAAAAAAAAAAAAGTCTCTCCAGTATAATTTGTTAGACCACCTGCTTTCTTCAAGCATTCCCCCCCCCACCCCATATCAGCCTTTCCTTATAACCTCCTTAAATAAGGAAAAAAGGGACTCTTACTCTAGTAGTATTACGCTTACTTCTGAACACTTGATTGCACCTGCTTACTGTCAGTCTGTTTATGTTGTCTTAGATTATTTGCCTTTAGAGCTCAGGTGTGGTGAGCTTTGTAGGGTACTTAGCAAAAATTACTTGTGTATAGATACTTTGTAAGTGCTTTCTAATGGTGATAATTTTGATTTGCTAATCATTGTATTTGGCAACATTAATTTTGTATATGAGTTTACTCTAAAGCCGTTCCTTTTTCAACCTAACTCTAAATTCAACATGATTCTTAATATTAACAATTTGCTTTTTTTTTTTTTTTTTTAGATTTGGATTTCCAGGAGGTAGTCATGGTACCCTGTCAAGTCAAGAACGCTTCCTTGTACCTCCTCAACAAATACAAGGATCCGGGGTTCCTCCACAGCTGAGAAGATCGATATCTGTAGATATGCCGAGGCCTTTAAATAACGCACAGATGAATAATCCCGTTGGCCTTCCTCAGCATTTTCCACCACAGAGTCTGCCGGTTCAGCAGCATAACATACTGGGCCAAGCATTTATTGAACTGAGGCATAGGGCCCCTGATGGAAGGCCACGGCTGCCCTACACTGCTTCTTCCGGCAATGTCATAGAGGTTCCTTCTCATCCAAGACATGGAAACTTCATTCCCCGGCCTGACTTTCCAGGCCCTAGACACACAGAGCCCTTGAGACGACCTTCTCAAGGTCTACCAACTCAGCTGCCTTTGCATCCAAATTTGGAACAAGTGCCACCATCTCAGCAAGACCAAGGTCATCCTGCCCATCCATCTTCTATGGTCATGAGGTCTCTAAGTCATCCCTTAGATGGAGAATTTTCCGAGGCCTCTTTGTCAACATCTACACCAGCTGAAACAACGTCTGATAATTTACAGATAACCACCCAGTCTTCTGATGGTCTTGAAGAAAAACTTGATTCTGATGATCCATCTGTAAAGGAACTAGATGTTAAAGATCTTGAAGGGGTTGAAGTCAAAGACTTGGATGATGAAGATCTTGAAAATTTAAATCTAGATACAGAAGATGGCAAGGGAGATGAATTGGATACTTTAGGTAATTTGGAAACTAATGATCCCAACCTGGATGACCTCTTAAAGTCGGGAGAATTTGATCTCATTGCATATACAGATCCCGAACTTGACCTAGGAGATAAGAAAAGCATGTTTAATGAGGAACTAGACCTTAATGTTCCGATTGATGACAAGATAGATAATCAGTGTGTATCTATTGAACCAAAAAAAAAGGAGCAAGAGGACAAAACTGTGGTTCCTTCTGATAAACATTCTCCGTGGAAAAAATCCACGAGTACTAGTGAGATAAAAACAGAAGCACTATCTCCAAATTCTAAAGGGGAAATCAAATGTGAAAGTGAGAAAAGTGATGAGAGTAAGGATAATGTTGACACTCCCTGCTCACAGGCTTCTGCTCACACAGACATAAATGATGGAGAGAAGGCTTCCTTGCAGTCCTGTGACGCAGACCTACTTGAGAAAAGAGCTAATCGAGAAACTGCTGCTTCCAGCACAAGTGGTGTTCGTGGCTCCACTCAGCTGCCCACTGAGGACGTAATAAACTCCTGCAGCATAACTGGATCAACTCCAGTTCTCTCAAGTTTACTTGCTAATGAAAAATCCGATAATGCAGACATTAGGCCATTGGGGTCTCCACCACCAACTTTGCCGGCCTCACCGTCCAATCATGTGTCGAGTTTGCCGCCTCCTTTGATGACACCACCTGGTCACATTTTGGACGGTACCATGAATTCTAATGTGGCGGTCGTCTCTAGAGTAAACCATACTTTTCCTCAGGGTGTGCAGATAAATCCAGGATTCATTCAGGCTCAGTCAGCAGTTAATCATGGTTTTGGGACCGGAAAACCTACAAATCAAACTGTGCCTCTAACAAATCAGTCTGTTACTAGTGGCATATCTGGACCCCAGCAGCTACTTGTCCCTCAAACATTAGCCCAGCAGAATAGAGAGAGGCCCCTGCTTCTAGAGGAACAGCCTCTGCTTCTACAGGATCTTCTGGATCAAGAGAGACAAGAACAGCAACAGCAGAGACAGATGCAAGCCATGATTCGTCAGCGGTCAGAGCCATTCTTCCCTAATATCGGTAGGAATTCCCTTTCAGTAATTGCTGTGGGCATTAGGGTGGTGCGCAGTAAGCTTCCAGGATTTCGGTATTAAAATTACATGTGGACCAGAGCAATGAGGGTCATATTTTTGTTCCTTATTCAGCTTTAAGATGAAAGCAGTTAAGAGTTTTAGATTCCTTCCAGGGATCAAGAGATTCAAAGCTCTGAGTTTCAGACCTGCTCACTTTTATTACTTATGCTGTTTTTTAACAGAAATTAGACTCGTCTCCTTTAGTTCCCTCTAACCATTATTACCATGTCTTTTCAGAGTCATTGAAAGATGAATTTAAAGAAATTGTGATAGAAATAAACTTCTTGCTGTCTTCGGTGTATGATAAATGCTTGGCAGAGTTTTTCACATGATGCTCTTTCACTTATTTCCAATACCTTATTAATTTGGAAAACAAAAACCAAAACCATAAAATAGCAATGCAAATACCAGAGTGCCTCCAGTAGTAAGACATGGCAGTCGGAGTTCACATGTCAAAGGAATGCTTTCTTCTAAACAATAAAACTGACATTCCGTTCTATAGGCCTTACCGATTTTATCACGGAGGGGGGCATTTCTTTTTCATCTATATGCAAAGAGGTCTTTTTTTTTTTTTTTTCAGTAGCCTATCTTTATTGCAAAGGTATACCCTCAAGAAATAGATACATTTTTCTTTTAAAAAGCAGTAACTAGGCTTTGTGGAATTTTGTAGTATCGGAAATAACTGCAATTTCTTGTTCATGATGTTCCATTTGGATGGAAAGGAATTGCATTGCTTTAGATCATGGCTACCATCTTCCTTAAATGTGGCAAGCTTCTTGCTCTGATTTTTGCATGACTGAGGTGGGCAAGCATTATGCAAATAGAGATTATTGAGATGAGATCAGATTCAGGATGAGGTTTTTACTATCTCATAATTCCTCACCCAGTACAGAAACCTACAACAGTGATTATTATAATAAGAAATAAGAGTGTGTAAATTACATGATGTTTGTGATAGTTACATTACCTCTTAGTGTTACTTGAACCAAGTACTATGAAATAAATAACTTTAAAATATTTCTTCTTTAGATTTTGATGCAATTACAGATCCTATAATGAAAGCCAAAATGGTGGCCCTTAAAGGCATAAATAAAGTAATGGCACAGAACAATATGGGCATGCCACCAATGGTTATGAACAGGTAGGTAAAGATGTTTCTCATTTTTACTGTGCATCAAGAAGTACATGAATTATTACTAGGTCTTAGAAAAAGCATATAGTAACTCAAAAACCTATAGCCTAGGAATGAAAATAAATACTTAAGTTGATTGTGATGTCAGCTGGATATGGTCAAATGTAAAATGTTCTAGGAATGTAAGGATTTAGTTTTAAGGTTAACATAATAAAACAAAAGGGAAAGGTCAGACGGTTGACTTGATTAATCCAGGCATTTAAGTGTGTTCTTTTAAGTACTTTTAGAATAATCTAACTGAAGGCTGCCTGGGACAGAGATCGTTCATCCAAAATGGAGGAAGATGAGAAGATGAAACAGGAAAATAGAAGTTGAACTGTTCTGTTGAGAAAAGAAGATAGCTTACTTAAGCCTGTGAACATTTTTTATTCCATCAAAGGAACAATGCAGAGAAAAAGTGGGACATTTCAATAAAGATCCTCAGTGGATAAGACAACTGTGAATTCATTTCTAAAATAAAATGTCCCCAAACTGAATTTGAATCAAGAAAGAAAAAGTCAAGAGGATGGTTGAAAGTTAGCAGTTGGAGGATTTCTTTTCACTGTTAGCAGAAAAGTGGAAATTATGCATTAAATAGGACTATAAGAGTTGTTAGACTCTGGATTTCTGAAATCAGAGTACTTAAACCCCCGAAAGTATATTAGGTAACCGCTGGACAGTCTTTCTCAAGTTCTGATTATGGACTGCCATCAGAATTACATGCTATTTTTTTTTTTTTTTTAAGTCACGTTCCTGAATCAGAATGTCTGGAAATGGTGCTGGTGTATCCGTATTTTGATGAGCACCAAGAATTATTCTGAAGTATGTTGCGATTGAGAATCTCTTGTCAGTAGAGTAGGCATGGGGCCTCAGTGTAGTCTAATTACCTTGTTGAAGAACTGTTTTTCACAAAAAGAATTATGGATGATTATGGAACTGAATACAAAACCTACATGAATTTCAGATAAATATGTTATTTCAGGTAAACTGGGAATCCTTAAAGGTATAGTTCCTTTCAGTTGTTGAAATATTTGGAAGTGGTCAAGAAACACTGTTGAGATCAAAGTAAAAGTTTTCTAATGCTTTTCATTCTTACACAGCATCTATTAGCACATTTCCTATATCACAGGGGTTTTTAAACTTTTTTCTCATGAACATTATTGACATTCTAGTGAAGCCTTTGAATTACTTCTCAACATTTGATATGCAAAACCAAAAAATGTAGTATTATAAGGAACCAGTTATATTTAAAATACAGTTATTTAAAATTATGGTATGTGTGCTTCTTAATGCATTAACAGATTTAGCAATAGGTCTAATTACCATTATTTCATAGTATGTAATGATGAACCTAAGTGACCAAATTAGGTACGTGTAGCAATTTTTGTTATGAAAGTAATGCGAAGTCTACTGGTGATAAAGTCCGGGTACTGCTAATAATAGTGTAGTTTGCTGCTGTAGTCAAAATAGAAGGAAAAGTTCATTTCATTCAGCACTTAGTTTAAAGTAGGGACCTCAAGTTAAAAAAATAAATAGGAGCCTCAGAATCAGAACCCTGATCTTTCAGCGTGGGCACCTCCACCAGTGAGACACATTGGTGCATGAGTTAATTTACAGAATGTTGTTTGCTCTTCTGCTAAGTGCTTGGAAGGGGAGATAGTCCCTCCCTCAAGCCGGGTGCTATGGTGACTGAGGATGAGAGTGAGCGCTGTTTGGATCCAGAGATCATTCCAGATCAGGGCTGTGGTGGGGACAGGAGGTTGGTACATAAATTTAAAAAAAGAAGAAAAATGAGAAAAAGGTTAAAAAGCATATGTTCTAAACGGTAACAGTACCGAAGTATTAATATGTAATATTTGATATATAATTTGGAAATTATGCTTGTTATATCAAAGCATTTGGTAACTGGAGGAAGTGTTTTCATTAAAGCAGTAATGTTTCTGTGAAGTTTTTATAGCTCTAATTAGAGTAAGTCACATTTTGCCAAACATTTTTATTTATTTATTGAGAGAGAGAAAGGGCACGTGCTTACGGGGGTGCATGGGGCAGAGGGAGAGGAGGAAAGCATCATACGCAGGCTCCAAGTGCAGCGCTGGGCTCTATCTCATGACCCTGAGATCATGACCTGGGCCAAAATCAAGAGTCAGACAATTAAGGGGCCAAGCCCCACAGGCGCCCCCAGCAGACATTTTTTTTTTTTTTTTAAAAGATTTATTTATTTATTTATTTGACAGAGATCACAAGTAGGCAGAGAGGCAGGGAGAGAGAGGAGGAAGCAGGCTCCCTGCTGAGCAGGGAGCCCGATGTGGGGCTCGATCCCAGGACCCTGGAATCATGACCTGAGCCGAAGGCAGAGGCTTTAACCCACTGAGCCACCCAGGCGCCCCCCCCCCCAGCAGACATTTTTAACCGTATAGCCTTGTTCTTGGTTAGTGACTAATTTTTGATTTGCCTTACCATTAGATAAAGAAATGCACAAAAATGTATGAAACTTTTAAGTTGAAATACATTTTTTGTTTTGAAATACAAAATAAGCTACTAATTTTTTATAAGAATAATTGACTTTATATTAGTTTTAGGTGTACAGCCATAGTGATTGGGTGTTTATCTACATTATGAAGTCGCCACCACAATAAGTCTCGTTACCATCTGTCACCGTACAGCACTGTTAAAGTGTTAGTGACTGTGTTCCCACTGCTTTACATTCTCACCTCCCTGTTGCTTACTCATTCTTGTTTTGTAGCTGGAAGATTGTACCTCTTCATCACCTTCACCCATTTTGTCCACTCCCCCACCCCCTGCCAATAATAATTAGAGCAAGAAATAATTTTCTAAGAATGTATGTAGTAAATGAAGACTTGAATTAATTGTATTTTAAGGCATAGTGAGTCCTGTAATCGAGCGTGAAACCCCAGGATCAGCCTAGCTGGCTTCCTTTCCCAGCCGCTTGGTCCTTGGGGTAGAAGTTAGGTAACCTCTGAATCTCCTGTCATCATGGATGGGGGTAGAGGGAGTCCACACTTCAGAGCTGCGGGGTGAGGACCCAAGGGGGGCACACACCACGAAGTGGGGCTTTCATACGTGGCTTTGATGCCACTGCTCTCTCCCCCCTGGAAGAGGAAAGTGTTACGCACTTACAATAGTTTTCACTCTAAATGCTCATCATTTTGATACTTAGAACTTCCTTTTCACAGGTTCCCCTTTATGGGCCAGTCGGTGACTGGAGCGCAGACTGGTGAAGGTCAGAGTCTCCTCCCCCAGGCAATCTCGCAGGTACTGCTGCTTGTCACTAGTCACCCGAGAGGGGACACTTTCCTGGGTTTCTCACCAAACCCTACTCTTTAGAGTGAGTCCACTTTTAGAAAACAGTGGAATCCTTAAAACATTGTCAGAGTACATTCTCGGCTCAGCAGAAATAAAGACGTTTTACTACTTTTTAAAGGAAAACCAAACTGAGGTTAAAAAACAGAGTTTCTGAAAAGGACCTCTCTGTTTATGAGTTAGAAAGTCACTTGGAGGAAAACCAAATGCTTCAGGTTTTGGGTTTTGCTTTTATTTACTTTCAACTCTGCAAGAACATTTTCATGTTCTACGTTTTGGGATTAATCCATGACGTGGAACTGCGAAATACAGACTCAGGTCATTCTCCTTGGCTGTCGGTAGTCCTGTTCTGCTCTTTAGTCCTTGGGATAACTTAGTTTTTAAAGATATTTTCCATTCATAATAATCAGATTTTTAAGTGTAATATTTAAATGTTTAGTGTCAAGCAATGTCCAGAAAAGTAGAACTGTTCATTTCATAAGGTGCTTTTTTTTTTCAAGTTATCTGCCTACAAAAAAAAAAAAAAAGGGAGAAAGCTACTTACTATATGTCTTTTGAAATTTTCTTTTTTGCTGTGACAGTTGTGCCTTACAGTTACTATGCTAATAACTATATTCTTTTCATTATTAAAAGAAGAGAGAGGCACCATCTGGTAACAGTGGAGAAAGCATAGACTTCATAGCGGAGTTTAAAAAAAAAAATCTCAGTTCCACTATGAATTTACTGTGCAACATTGGGCAAGTTCTTTAACCGTTTTCTGATCTGTCAAATGTTACACCAGCCACTTTGCAGTATTATAAGGATTTCATGAAGTGTTCTGGCTGCTAGTAATGTTCATAATTGTTACCTGCTCTGCAGCTCATGTCTAACAGAACTTGTAACAACTGAGTAAATGTTATTTTCAGAGTTAATTTTATTTATCAGAGTATTTCCAGGGAATTGTTAGGTTTATAACCATACAGTCTCCCTGGAAGAAATAAGATACTTAATTAGAAAATAAGACTAATATTTTTAATAATTGTATATTTATTTTATTATTTGTGCATGTTAGGGACAGTACTTCTTGTTTGTAAGTAACTGTGTTATAGAGTGGATTTTAGTAGATTTGGAACCCACATTTATGTCCTAATTACATAAAAAGCCAGGTAGATTTCATCAAAAAGTGGGATTTTATGTGGGTCTCTAGTTAAGTACTAATGATATTTGACTTGCCCTAATATCATATTTCTGATGAGTAATCCCTTGCCTCAAACATACTTGTTTTTCAACTAAAGTCTTGAAAATAAAACAGTTCAGAGATAGCTTTAAATTTTCAGAAATTAGTTTGTCACAACAAAGTTCGTCCTACTTTTTTTAAAAAATCAAAGCTTTAAAGATGTCTTAGGAAACTAAGGGGGTTTTTCCTTCCATTTCTTTTTCTTTCTTTTTTTCTATTTCTTTTTTTTTTTTTTAAGTTTTTTCCCCCTTTAACTGAAATGTGGAATAAACCTATTTGTAAATTTTACTTATTTTAGGATGGCAGTATAACACATCAGATTTCTAGGCCTAATCCTCCAAATTTTGGTCCAGGCTTTGTCAGTAAGTATAAATCTAATAAGTTATGTGTTCTCTGGGGATTGCTTGTTTGCGCTATATTTGTGTTCTTCTTAAAAAAAAAAAAAATTGGAGTTAGTGTAGATGTGTTATTCGAAGTCTAAGTGCCCTCATCTTTTATGGAACATCACTGCCCTATTAGACATCTGTTCCTGAAGGCATGTATTTTCATTGCTCTTTTTCTCTGTGCATGAAGAATTCTAGTTAGAGATCAATATTTTAATACAGAAAAACCGTCTTCCCCATTCTCTTCAATATTGTTGCTGTTTTTATATATAGATTGGGCACTTTACAACCTGTAGAATTAAACCACTTCTTGTTCTAATGACTGTCTGCCTCAGTGACGAGGACCCTAAATGGGAACAACAAAGGGAATGTGCTTAGAAATAAGTTGGGTTAGCAGCATGGTGTGAAGGTCAAGGATGCAGGACGCCATGGAATCCTGTCTAGTTACCTTCAGGGGTCCCAAGGTGGTTCAGGATAGTGTTTACAGTTCTCCCCAAACTGAACCTTTCTGAAATCTTCAGACTGTTTAGCTAACTTTTTTTTCACCATTATTTTTCATTTTGCTCACCTCTGCTCTCCTGGTTCCAGAAACCAGAAAGGCTTTCCTTGCGGTAGGTCTCATTCTACCAGAAGCAGAACTTCTGAAATCTTGTGAAAAAGCCTGTTCTTGAAAAATGCCCTTCAAATTTAGTAGACTAGATTTCAAGTTCATACATATACTGGAACTTCTGGGTTTAGGAACAAACCCAAAGTCTAACCTTTTGAAATTAACCCCTGTATTTAATCATAATTATAATTTGAGCACATATTTGCATTAAAAAGTATACTACTATAACCAACTGGCTTTTTCTGGCTTTATTGTGCCCATTGGCATTGGTTGGATTCTTATTGTAATGACAATATTCTGTTATCATTGATGTAATTTTTCAGCTAATGTCCTTCTTGGAATTGTATTTATTCATTTCTTTGTCTTATAGTGAGTCAAAAAGGTATATTTTGAATTTTACTACCATAAGATGACTTTTTTTTTTTTGTTTTTTGTTTTTGGGTTTTGGCATCAGTGACGTAAAGTGCCCTTAAAGAATAAAGAAAGAATATTGGTACAAAATGAAGAGATACAACTATTTGGGGAGATATTTATGACAGTCATAAAAATAGAAAAGATTTTACCTGGTTAATAATAATTCCATACCTTTGCTTATTTATAGAAATATAAATTACAAAATTCATAAAAGTTACCAATGTTTTTAACTTATGGATTTCCTTTATAAAACATAGACTTCATGTTGGTCCCTTCTAAAAGAGTTTATGTTCCCTTCCTCAAAGCTTAGGATACTTTTTCACTATTAAGAAATAAGAAAAACCTTATAAACAGGAAAATTAGCATGGGAAATGATACCTAATCCATGCATTGGTAATAGTATATACCTTTGTTTCTTCAAAACAAAACCTTTCAAAATATGTCTTAAAAAAAAACCCAAATATTTATATTCTGTAAAGTCGAATCAATACAATACACGCATAACTTAATAGATAGGTTGGCATGTGGGTTAGAGAATTTCATAATTCAGTAGTGAAAAGCATTCCATTAGATAAGTCTTCTGTTTTTCAGAGATTGGATTTACAGTATTTCTAAGTATGAAGTTAACACGTGTACTAAGAACATGCGTTTTTTGGTTTCCTCAAATAAATACTTTTCTAAGTCTCCTATTTGATAGTTACGTTATGGTCTAATATTTAGTATTATGTTTTCATGACATCCATTACAAGGTCATGGTGAAACTGCATATCCTTACAGAATGGATTTGTATAACTTCTACATTGTTAGATCTTTTAGGAAATTAACACAGATGAATTTTTCATTTTTTCCTTAGATGATTCACAGCGTAAGCAGTATGAAGAATGGCTTCAGGAGACCCAACAGCTTCTTCAGATGCAGCAGAAATATCTTGAAGAACAAATTGGTGCACACAGAAAATCTAAGAAAGCCCTTTCAGCAAAACAACGTACTGCCAAGAAAGCGGGGCGTGAATTTCCAGAAGAGGATGCAGAACAGCTCAAGCATGTTACTGAACAGCAAAGCATGGTTCAGAAACAGCTAGAACAGGTAATTTGAAGCATTCTGGGTATTCTTTTTCATATGGGATGTTTTTATTATTTCTTCTCAATATTTCGGCCTTAAAATACATCGGTATATTTTATGTAAAAGATGCATTCCTGAAAAATGAAACCTCCCCCCTTTTTTTAGATTTTATTTATTTATTAGAGAGAGTACATGAGCACAAGTGGGGTGGTAGTGAAGGGTAGAGAGAAAGGGAGAAGCAGGCTCCCCACTGAGCAGGGAGCTCGGTGCTGGGCTTAATTTCAGGACCCAAGATCGCAACCTGACCCAAGGCAGACACTTAACCCTCTGAACCACCCAGGTGCCCCAAATGACACCATTTTGCTTTTACCTTCCATTATAAACCAAATGCTTCTCAAAATGCTGTACTGAAATAACAGTTATACTTAAAAAGAAGCAAAATTTAAAATTTTTATTTAAAATAAAATAAGAGTAGTGTTCAAAATGGGTTGAGAGAGGGACGCCTGGGTGGCTCAGTGGGTTCAGTGGCTGCCTTCGGCTCAGGTCATGATCCCAGCGTCCTGGGATCGAGTCCCACATCGGGCTCCTTGCTCGGCAGGGAGCCTGCTTCTCCCTCTGCCTCTGCCTGCCACTGTGTCTGCCTGTGCTCGCTCTCTCTCCCTCTCTCTCTGACAAATAAATAAAATCTTTAAAAAAAAAAAGGGTTAAGAGCCCATTCGTAGGAATTACCCAAGTGAGTCCAAGTTTGGGTTCACCTCAAATCCCGTGAACAGATATTTATAGCAGCCCAACTCATACCGTCTCCAAAACCTGGGAGTAGCAGGTCTCCTTCAGTGCTGAGCAGCTGAACACGTCTTGATGTGTTCCGGAACTGAAGTAGGACACGACAGCGAAAAAGAAAAGCTAGATGGGCCTCAGGAGCCTCATGCCGAGTGAAGGAACCTAACCTCGGAGGGTTAGGTACACATTCCACTTACAGAACATTCTTGATGTGACAGAATGACAAGGATGGACAATGTTCAGTGATTGCTGGGGCTTAGGGTTGGAAGGAGGGTCTGACTCTAAAGGGGTGACATGACATTTTTTGGGGTGACCGAACTCTTCTGAAACTTGACTGCGGTGACGGCTATGCTAATCTCTATGTGTGATAAAGCTCAGAATTGTACACCCAAGAAAATCTGTATTTCTTTTATCAATTTAATTTTTTAAAGAAAAATGAGAAGTAATCCAAAATTTTTTTAAATTTTATGTATTCTTTTGACAGAGATCACAAGAGCAGCAGGCAGAGAGATAAGGGGAGGGGGGAAGCAGGCTCCCTTTTGAGCAGAGCGCCGGATGCGGGGCTCGATCCCAGGACCCTGAGATCATGACCTGAGCCGAAGGTAGAGGCTTAACCCACTGAGCTACTCAGGTGCCCCAATCCAAGTGTTAATAGTAGAAAAGGAGGAATCCAGGGTAGACTGACGTAGTAAACTTGGAGTGCACCAGTGTACCGAACACTCGGGTAAACACATTCCCATACGTTGTCTTTCTAACCTTCTCTCCACTTCTCTCCAACTTTCTGAAGAAGCTGGTATTGTCACCATTTTACACAAGAGTCTCTTGAGTGATCACAGCGGTGGGTGACATGTGGGCTTCTAGCTGATTACCGGGGTAGAGATTTTTTGGCTCAGATGTCTCATCTCCAAGCGATAGCTACCGCAATTACGTACCCACAGTAAGGTGACTGCAATGTAAACCCTATTGTTTAAAACAAGGACAGTTCTGGAATGAGGCAGTTCTTTCTAAATTTACTCTGTGGGTCCATGTTTGTTGCAAGTAAAGTTCTTTTAATGATAGGTATTTCTTATAAAGTAATTTCAGCACTTTTATTGCCTCTGGTGTCTTTCTATAAATTCCTCATCATGAGAGCCTGGCTTTTGCGTATTCATGGATCAAATCCTATTTAGAAGCTAATACTGTCCTCAGAAAATGGAACACATTGTCTGTGTATAGTTGCCACCAATCCAGTGCAATCTTATTAAGATAAGCAACTGATAACATGTTTAAAAATATTTTAAAATGTCATGGGAAAGGCGTGGATGACACCCTTTCTGTATTCCTAATACTGTTCTGGGTACTTTTTGTGTACTCCCTATTGCTTCCCCAGTCCCATGGTAATTCCTCAGTTCCAGCCAGGCACCTGGTCAGGAAAGAAGAAAGAGTTGTACAGCTGCTGGAGACCCAGCAAAAACCATTATGTGTGGAGAACATGCTAGTCTGTCTGAGAAATTGAAGGAAAAAAGTTTAAAAACATGAGAACTGCTGGGCTCGGTGTCCCTATGTAATAGGGACATAGTGACGCCTGTGTAGCACCAGGCGTCACGTCCCCCCTTCGGAGGACACAGGTTGCATCTTTATCGAGACTGGTCCCGTAGCATCTGGAACATCGTGATGGCGCAAGGGTTTTTGGAATGTATTAATGGACACAAGTCAGTCATTATATTAGTAGCCGATTAGGAACTTTTCAAAATATTACCTCAGAGGTTTGTTGTTTTTTTTTTTAGAAGTTACAATTTGAGTATGTGATCCCTTAAATTGGAAGAGTTCCACCAGTCCAGCCTTTCTGACCCGGGTTGGGATCACATACTCAAATTGTAACTTCTAAAAAAAACTCTGAGGTAATATTGATCCAGTTTTTTGGTGATTTTGGCCACTGCCTAAGCAAAACAAAATAATTCTGCCTCTGCAAGATGTGCTGTATACATAACCCGGCCGTGCGCGCCAGCCAGGGACCGCGTCTGACCCCTGCGGTGCAGATACCCCAGTAAGCCTGACCTCATGTGCTTCCAGATCCGCAAACAGCAGAAGGAGCACGCGGAGCTGATCGAGGACTACCGCGCCAAGCAGCAGCAGCAGCAGCAGCGCGCGAGGGCCCCGCCTGCCGGGGTGCCGGGCGCCCAGCCGCCGCCGCCGGGCCCGGGTGCTGCCCCACCTGCGCTGAGCCAGCCCGGCTTCCCCATGGTGCCGCAGCCGCTGCCGCATGCGGCGGTCATCTCGGGCCACGCTGGTCCTGCCAGAATGCCTGGTTTGCCTGCGTGGCAGCCTCCCAGTGCAGCCGCCCACCTGCCCCTCAGCCCTGCTGGGATGCAGCCTCCCGTCGCCCGGTTACCAGGGAGAACGTGCCCTCCGGCACCGGGGACGGCGCCCGGTGCAAGTCCACAGGGTGGGCCGCCACCGCGGGTGGAGTTTGACGACAATAACCCGTTCAGTGAAAGCTTCCAGGAACGGGAGCGGAAGGAACGTTTACGGGAACAGCAGGAAAGACAACGAATCCAGCTCATGCAGGAGGTAGACAGGCAGAGAGCTCTCCAGCAGGGCGGGGGCGCGCAGCCCCACGGCCCGCTGCGCGCCCAGATGCCGTTCTACGGCTCCGACCTGCCTTGTGACTTCCCCCCGCCTCCCAGGCCCCATCAGCAGTCCCCACAGCAGCAACCGCAGATGGGGCCGGGCTCACAGCAGCAGAGCCTGCAGCCGGGACCAGTTAAGCCCCCTCCCACTCAGACTTTCCTGCAGACGGCCGAGCGAAGGCAGGCAGGGCCGCCCCCCTGCGGCCCCGGGCCGCCCCCAGTGCCGGGCGGAAGCCCCGATTTCCACTCTGTCAGGGAGGTGCACGGGGGGCTTCCCGGGGCCGGCTTCCCGCCGTCGCCCGTGAGGCCCCCGTTCCCCCCTGCCCTCCCCGCGGCCCCTGCAGTGGCCAGCAGCAGTCTCCCTTGCGGCCAAGACCCTGCGGCCCCCCACGGACAGGCTTACCCGGGGTCGGCCCAGGCTCTCATCCAGTTGTATTCCGACATAATCCCCGAAGAAAAAGGGAAGAAGAAAAGAACAAGAAAGAAGAAGAAAGACGAGGAGGTGGAACCCACCAGGGCGCCGTCCACCCCCCACTCCGACGTGACGGCCCCACCGACCCCGAGTGTCTCAGAAACTACCTCCACGCCCACGGCGCGCGCGCCCAGCGAGCCGCCGCCGCCGCAGCCCGAGCCGGACTCGGCCGAGCCCGGCCGCCCGGCGACTCCGGGCGCGGCGGCCGGCGCGCGGGGCGTGGAATTGGAAAGCAAGCTGCCCCGCGGGGACTTCCCACAGGGAACCCCAAGTCCGCAGACGTGCGCCAACCCGGAGGCAGAGAAGCTCCCCGCGGAACCCCCTGCCGCCGCCGAGGAGGCCACACCAGAGGCGGCTCAGCCACTGCAGCAGGGCCGGGGCCGGGCCGGGCCTGAGCCGGCGGAGCAGACGGGGAGGAAGGCCGAGGAGAGAGCGGCGGCTGGGCCCGTCTCCTCGGGGCAGAGTCCTCCCCAGTCTGCTGGGGCCCCTGCTGCCAAGGGAGAGTCGGGCAATGAACTTCTGAAGCATCTGCTGAAAAATAAAAAATCATCTTCCCTGTTAAGTCAAAAACCCGAAGGCAGCCTTTGTTCTGAAGAAGACTGTACAAAGGATAACAAACCAGTTGAGAGGCAGAACCCAGTGGAAGGATTGGTAAGTGTGTTCCCTGAAAACCACAACTCCCCTGTTGGCTCTTTGTTTTACTTTCTAGCCGCAGCAGATCAGTGCCAGCCACCATACCCACTTCAACAAGGCTTTGCAACTTTTTACTCTAAAAGACAAACTTTAATTTTGTTGTTTTCACTTCCGAGGAGCCCATGTTTTGACTCCCACCCGTAAACCATATTAAGTAATAATTTGCTTGCTTTTTATTTAGAAATCAAAGACAAGTACTAATAATGCATTTCATATGTAACATGTGCCTATCGGCTGGTGGTCACTGCTTTGAGATGATCTAACTACCTGAAGCAAAAAGTGAACGTCTGTGCATCGTTTTATTGCAAATAAGTATGCAATTTCCATTAACATCTTTGGAATGCAGAGGATAGCTCTGTACCCGTTCATACCCATGGGGACTCTCAGGGCTCTCCAGGTAACCCGTTTTGGGAATCGATTGTGTTACAATGTATTAATACTTAACTTTATACAAATGGAATCTTACACTATTTTAAGTTACTATTTTATCTTTATAGTTCCCATGTATCACTATTCTGCCCTTTTTAAGGTACAAAACACTGAGTTTGCCTTTTTTTTTTTTTAATGGATGAAGAGGTACTTCATAAATATACCTTTACGGGATCCCATCCCCTGCATTTCCCTGAACTGCCTTAAGCTCTCAGCCAGGCTGGGTTTCCTGGATTGCAGGAGTTGGTCTGCTCCCGTGCTCTCGCTTCCTTGCCGGCCAGAAGCCGCAGTGCCATTGCTGCTTTGTTCATAAAGCATTCCCTGAAGCGCTTCTCATTGGGATTTTATAATTTTCATTTTTTTAAATAAAGATTTTATTTATTTATTTGACAGAGAGAGATCCCAAGCAGGCAGAGAGGCAGGCAGAGAGAGAGGAAGGGAAGCCGGCTCCCTGCTGAGCAGAGAGCCCAATGTGGGGCTCGATCCCAGGACCCTGAGACCATGACCTGAGCCGGAGGCAGAGGCTTTAACCCACTGAGCCACCCAGGCACCCCTATAATTTTCATTTCTTAATTGAATGGGCTGAAGTGGTATATTTTGTTCAGATTTTCATTTTTAAGGTTGTTAATGAAGCCATTCTTGTATCAAGTGTTGTCTTATTCTTTGTTTTCTCTTATTTGTGTGTTTGACCATTTTGTAGAGTTTGGCTGCTGCCTTGATAGATTCAGGCAACTTCTGTAAACTTTAGTGGTAACATTTTTTCAGTCCTATTTGTTGCCACCAAATATGCCCAGTCTCTAATCACTTTCTCTACTGCATTCTGTCCCCCTAGGAGTACCTAACTGCTTGCAATCCCCTTGAAGGCCTTTCTGAGTTCACCTTTCCACATGGGGCCATTTGCTGCTGATTCTGCCTGTTGCTGTCCTTTCTTTTTCACATCTGGCCAATGTCTTCTTTTCTTTTACAACTTATTCTAGATTCATCTTCCATAGACCTTTCTCAGCTCAGCCATTTACAGATGTGTCGATGCACGTGTGCTCACAGCAGTCTTTAGAATACCACTGCAGTAGCTTCTTGAAGGGCAGAGGCTACGTCTTGAGCACCTTTGTATTCTCAGTACTTAGTACAGTATTAGCACATAAGTACCCAGTGTATGGGATTGAAGTCTTAGTACTGATGATTATGTTATATAGAGAGGATGTTATGATAGAAAAAGGAGTGAGATCACTTGTAGATGTATACATGTTTGGACTGTGTCACATATTCCCATATCCATTTAGGAGGGTGGCAAGGGGTCGGGTGCCTTATTACTAAGGGTAATGGTGCCTTACCATATTCCAGGTGGGTATCCTATGCTGAGCAATTGCCCGAGATATCATTTAGTCATATGGCAGGAACACTTATTACCCCCAGTTTACAAATGATGAAATCCCATTTACTTTCTAGTCACATGACAGGCAAAATTACTGTGGCGGTAGTTGGATTTGGATAGACCAAGTTTTCATCCATGCTGAGTCTGCTTATTCACATGTGAGTTGGGGTTAGGAGAAGAGCACCTTCCTGGTTGCTCTGCAGTGAGTGGTAGGGCCTTCCTGGGAGGTTTATGAGGTTCCTCCTCAGCCTGTATTAAGTTCATGTGTCATCACTTACCAGGAGGATGGTCTGGGCAGGTTCAGCCCTTTCTGTATCTTGATTTCCTCATCTATACACAGCAGAAATAGTAGTATTCCCTATTATGTAGGGTCGCTGCAAGGATTAACGCATTCTGCTGGTAATGTCTGGAAAAGGTACATACCTTTGACCTACTGATTACAAGTTGAGGAATCTGGCATAGGAATATAAAATTCTAAAATATGCAAAGATGTAACCTCATGAATAGCTGATGTTCTATTAACAGAAAAAAATGAGAATTTCAGAGAAAGTAAGTTTAGTACAGTAGTTATTGATTAAATTATTGTTTCTTTAAGCTGTATCTGAATGAGGTTTTTTTTTCTTTTTTTTTTTTTTTTTTGCAGCCACTAAAATTTATGCTATGTAAGGATAGGATGTTTAATGTCATGGGAAACAATGTGTCAGGCCACTAAAAGAAAAATGCAAAGTGTGTCCATTGTGTTTTAACACAATGTATGTAGGCATAGGTAACAGACTGAACACAGATATATTAAAATGTTAACTTTTTATCTCAGGCAAACATTTGGATGATTTTTTTAACCTTTGTGCTCTCCTGTGATTAGAAGTATTCTTTGAAATGTGGTAATGCCTGCTTTTTACAGTAATTGTGAGGATTAGAGATAATGTCTGCCTGTGCACTTAAAGTGCTTGACCCAAATGTACTTAAACAACAACTATATTATTAATCTCTTATAACCCAATAAGAAATTCGTAGGTCCTTGCTACTCAAAGGACAGCCCTTGGGGATCAGTAGCATCGAGCTTACCAGGGAACTTAAGAAATGCAGAATGTTACTCTCCAGCACAGACTTACCAATATGAATGTGTTCTTTAATAAGAGCCACGGTGATTTTATGCATATGAATATGGAGAGGGGCAGAATTTGAATATATCAGCATTACCTAAAGGGCCTATTGAAACACAGGGCGCTGGGGCCTAACTCCTAGAGTTTCTCATTCAGGAGGTCTGGAGTGGGACCAGGGAAGATGCATCTCTGACCCGCCCCACCCAGGTGGTACTGCTTTTGCTGCTCTGGGACTGCTTTTTGAGAACCATTATCTCGTCTTGGGATGGCTAGTCTGAGCCTGCTTGGACGTTTTACCCTTTCTTTTTGAGCTTAGAATGGCTTTTGCATTTTCAAATGGCTGAAAAAAAAAATCTAAGTAGTAATATTTCACAACATGTGAACATTATATGAAATTCAAGTTTAGTGTCCATGAATATAAAGGTTCATTGGACCACGGCCACACTTGTTCTCTGCTGAGTGCTCTGCCGGGGCAGAGAGTTGAGTGGTTACGACAGGTACTGTATGGACTGCAGAGCCTGAAATGTTACTGGTGGGCTGTTTACAGAAAAAAATGTTGCCATGCGTTGTCCAAGCCATTTAGAATAAAACCAGAAACTGGAATCTTCAAGCCCTCAAAGATTCAGTGCAGAATACATCAAAATACGTGTAGCAACTCTAGTTACCTATCTAGCAAAGTATAACTGTAACGTTTAAAAACAATGGCCTCTAAAAATATTTCCATATTTTTAGGTATTGGCAGCAGTACCTTTTAGAACCTCTTCAAGGACTGGTTTATTCTCACTTCTTCTTAGCCATTAAGTAAAGAGAAAGGTTCGAATAAAGGGGGGAGCACTCATTTGCTAGCATATGTATAGCCCCTCTCATGGACTTGAAGTATAGAGCTGTTATTACCCAGTCACATTTGTGACCATGAGCTAATTTGGATGACCAGCGTTGTTTGTTTTTACTGATCCAAGGCTAGTTGTTCCTCTCAGCGAAGGTGCATAGGCTCTGGACAGACCTTGTATTTCACCCATTCCTAAGGGGAACCCAAAAGAACTCCCCAGGACCGCAGTACAGGGGCCCTCATGGGCATCTGGCCAAGAGCACACCTTCCTCGCAGTCTCCAGAGAACAGGACCAAGGAGCTCTGGTGTACGCTGGCGCCCGGTGGTCCCGCCTGAGGAGTAATGCTTGCTCTGAGAGGGAGCGTGGCCACATTATGAATTCTGGTCTTTCTGCAAGCTTTGCAGCTTACCGACTTCTGTACTTGAGAATAGTGTTTGAAAAGGGGATGATCGTTCAGAAAACAGACCAAAGGAGGCCACTGCCTTTCCTCAACTTGTAGTACCCATTAGGAAGGTGTGTCATAGGATGGGACTGGATGAGCATGAACTGCAGGACCCGGCGCGCGCATAGACCACTTACCTCTTGACCTTTCCAATTGCATTAGCGAACTTTGGGGGCTCCAATGCAAGGTGGTTTTGGATGTGGCAACAACCAATTGCCAAAAACAGATGGAGGAAATGAAACCAAGAAACCTCGAAGCAAACGGACTCAGAGGACAGGGGAGAAGGCTGCACCTCGCTCCAAGAAAAGGAAGAAGGATGAAGAGGAGAAACAAGCGATGTATGCCACCGCCGACCCCTTTACCCACCTGAAGCAGGTGAGTCACTCGGAACAGCTCCTTTAAAAAGTCAAGTGAGGCGTCAAATGCGTTTTCAACCCTGTTAAACTGAAATTTTCTCTTTATCACCATATTTCCTAAGTAAAGTAATTATAAAGATAAATGAGGTCTCAACAAGGAGTCTAGTAGATTTCCTGATTGCGAGCAAAACTGCACCATATCCTATTGGCACCCGAAAATGGCAGTAAGACAGCTGGATGGGTAGGTGATGGTCAGGATTTACTTGTGCTCAGAAGGAGCAGCCTCAGCACCAAGAGAAACTGTCTGTGTTACTTGTGACTCTGGATGCAAGGAAATGCAGCTGCCGGTCTCCCTGCAGTAAACTCTGTTCTTACACGTTTGTGGTTGTCACAGAAGGTGGGAGACAGCCACTAAGAGTGCCACTGGGGGTACCTGGCCTCCCTTCACGCCCCGATTCTTGCTGAGCAAAGATAAGGAACATGTTTTTCTTGTTAGATGCCTGGTAGCATCCCTTTAAGACAGATGAGAGTAAAGCTCATTTTTAAATATATTCTAGAGATTCTGTGGTCTCTCTCACTTACTTACTCTAGCATTTTGATACTCGAAATTTTTAAGTCTTGTTTTTGTCAAGCCTTATTGGACTAAGTTGCCTTGGGTCTTAGAAAAGTTGCGAAACGCTCTGTTTTGTTGACCGTGTACATTACTCTTCAATGTGTTTTTTAATAGCAGCTCTCTCTGCTCCCTCTAATGGAACCAATCATTGGAGTGAACTTTGCGCACTTTCTTCCTTATGGCAGTGGCCAATTTAATAGTGGGAGCCGACTTCTAGGAACTTTTGGCAGTGCTACCCTTGAAGGGGTTTCGGATTACTATTCTCAGTTGATCTACAAGGTATGTTTCTTCGCCAAGGTCTTACCTTGCTTCCTCTTTGGATACCATATCAGAATTGGGAGAGCTTGTCTTGTTTTTCCATCTAATCTTCGAAGTTTCATTTAAACTTTATTAGTTCAGCTAAAAGGTGAAAATTTCACTGGATGAAGAGTTTCTAACATAAATATTTGTAATTTTTTATAGGTAAGAATACAAATAGTGAAGCACATCCCTTATGTATTTCTATGGTAGAGAAAATACCTGTTTTCCTATAACCTTTATTAACTCTTTAAAAGGAATCCAAATACATAGTAAATAGAATAAAAGTTGTAGTTAGCAATTTTCCCTGAAAAATGAAATGAAAAATATTGAAAAGTGTATTTTGTCTAATGATTTAGGTAATAATTACAACTAGACAGTAATTCTTAAACTAAAATACCAAACTAACTCAAATTTATCTTTTGTGGTTACTGTTTTAGCAACGTTTTATAATAGCCTTATTTAGACATTCTTTACTTCACATCTGACTTACGTAAAATGATCTTTTTGCAAAAATATTTGAGAGTATCATCAGTTTTCTGGAGGGCTTCTCTTCTTACTTTAGTATTAAAGTCATTCTCTTGTGATGCTCCATTTATTATCATTGTCGGCTTTTCTCTTCAGTTAGAACCTGTCCTCACTCTTGTAAATGCCTTCTCTTCTGATGCAAGCTGTTCTCCAACACACCTTCATTACCTTCATGAAATCCCAGATCTTTGCAAGATTTGTAATTTCACCTTACACTCGATTCTCACGGTATTATTGGTAGATTCCAACAGTCCCTGAGAGACGGACCAGTCAATGAACAGTGACAAATGATGACATGCTAAGCAGAGAGAAGTATTTGGAGGGGACTCCCGTTTGTTAACGAGCCAGCCATTTCCGTGTTATTGCTAAGACTTTTGCTTCTTACAGAGGTTTTGGACAGTCCAGATTCTAATATTGAGGCTATGAGTTGTAATGATAGGATTAGGACCACAAATTCTCAAGTTGGTTTTTTTTTTTGTTTGTTTTGTTTTGTTTTTTGTTTCTTTTAATGGACCTGGGGCATATCTTAATGAGAATTGAATAATGGAGTTCTTGAGAACGTTCTACAATTTACTGGTGGAATTTTAAAGCTGTCTTTCAGTGGCTATAACAATGAAATTTGAAAAGAGATGTATAGAATAGACTAATGTAACTTTGGTTCTTAATTTCAAGTACTCAAGCTGGGCAGAGTAAGCAAATGGCTAATTGGTCCATATAAGCCTGAGTATTTCTCCCACCAAAAAACCTCCTGGCCTTGTCCATTTATTTTTCTTCTTGGTGTTCATTTAGGAATGAAGATGCGTCTTGATGACATTTCTGTAGCCTTGCTTCCATGTGCTAAAAATTCACAGAACTAAGTTTTAGCAAGGTCATGGCATATTTGCTCTGTAGCATATAATTTAAAATTTTTTGGTCTCCTGCAGCAGAATAATTTAAGTAATCCTCCAACACCCCCTGCCTCTCTTCCTCCTACACCACCTCCTATGGCTTGTCAGAAGATGGCAAATGGTTTTGCGACAACTGAAGAACTTGCTGGAAGAGCTGGCGTATTAATGAGCCATGAAGGTATGACCATACAGCTCTGAGTCGTACACCTTTGAGGAGTGTGCCTTTCCCAGCTGTGTATGGTGAAAAGGCAGTCAAGTCGTGACATTCTCCCCCATGTATCCATTTTGAGTAAATCTATTTTTGGTTGTGTTTTCGCTTTTCCAGTTACCAAAAGTCTAGGACCTAAACCATTTCAGCTGCCGTTCAGACCCCAGGATGACTTGTTGGCCAGGGCTATTGCTCAGGGCCCCAAGACAGTGGATGTTCCAGCTTCCCTGCCAACACCTCCTCATAATAATCAGGAAGAATTAAGGTAGAAGTTCTTTTTCTTGCATATTTTTTAGTTATTTCATTTTTTAAAAAATATGTATATGGTGTGTCTGTACGGATTGCAGGATAGCATGTAAAAACATTTAAAGGGGGAACATTTGAACGGTTTTCTTTAGGACTTAGTTTATAAAACATTCTTACTATTAAAAGTAATTAGTTTGTACATTTTTCAGTTCTTAGATGGTTTAGAAAGTTCACGTAAATGGACATTAAGGCAGTGGGAGTCTGTATGCAAAATATCTCGGAGATCATTGTCACTTACTGATGTTTGCAGATGTCTGAAATCAAAGGGCAGCAGTCACAGATCCCGGGGAATGCCTTTGGGGAGGAGGATTTAAGGACTGGCCCGTCCAGTTTTGTACTTCTTTCTGTTAGCTCTTTACACCCAAGACTCTGACTGGGGAGAAACCGCTTCCCTTAGTAGGTAACCACACCCCACCTTGTTAGGTCTAGGAAAGGTGCTCATGTACTTCGTCAGGTGATTCTCCTTTGGCTAATCGGGTAACTGCCCTCTGCTTGATGAGACATCATGTAGATTAAGTCCCTTCCTCCACCAATGAGACAACTGTGGGCCAAAAAGTCGCCAGTCTCGCTGCTCTCTTCTGCATCATGTTGCTGGAACTTGCTAGACCCGTGAATCGGGGGCAGTTGTGTACATGTGTTGTGCCCTAGGGTAGGGCACTACTGTTTCATAGGGACCCATTCTGGAAGCCGAAGCCACTCTTGGGTCTTCTTATAATGCTACTGCTCAGATTCTCTCCACGTAACAGTGTCTCCTTTTGGGGGGGCTGGGAGACCCCAGGTTTGGGGGTACCCTAAAGCAGTGGCTTGACACCACACTTGCCCCCTGACCTCTAGATTCTTGGGCTACACTATTCTCTTCTTCTTTTCACTGTACTTGATCAATTAGGAAAAATAAAGGCGTATGAAGAGCTAATGACCAACTTTTCCCCCCATTGCCTCTACGAGCAGCAGCCCAGCGGGCTCTGTGGGTGTGCCCATGGGGGTGTGCGAGATGGCTCTTTCCTTTTCTGGCTGCAGACTGTTCCATAGTCTCAGGGATCTGGAACTAGCCAGAGGTGTGAATATCATCCTTCTTCTGCTGTGTGGTAATCTGAACGTCTTCTTTCTTTGGCAAGTCTTTACACTTTGATGTTGAAGTTCATTAAATTGCTTCATAGTTAGATGTGTTTCTCAGGTCTTTTTTCGAGAGATTTCTTGTTTGGCCCTGAACCTGTTCTTTGGCTTCTTACATCATTGCCATTGTCCAGGGGAACCTCATAGTCCCTCTAGTAGACAGGGCTGGGTCGTGCAGGAAGGCCCCAGTGGTGGACTTGCCCATGTCGACATGTAATATGTGTTCTTCTCTCAGGATACAGGATCATGGTGGTGATCGGGACACTCCGGACAGTTTTGTTCCCTCGTCCTCCCCTGAGAGTGTGGTCGGGATGGAAGTGAGCAGATATCCAGATTTGTCCTTGGTCAAAGAGGAGCCTCCAGAGCCCGTGCCGTCGCCTATTATTCCGATTCTTCCTAGCAGTGCTGGGAAAGGTACAGAACGTTCTCAGCGAAAGTGCTTGTCATTACAGTCTGCCGGTTACTGACGTTCACGTTTTGATTTTGAAAAGCCATTAACACTCCATAATCTTTCCTTTCTCCCTACTTTCCTTCTTCCCTTCCTTCCTTCCCTCTCTCCTTCCTTCCTTCTTTTCTCCCCCCACTTAAGGTTTGGAATCGAGAAGGAATGACATCAAAGCTGAGCCGGGCACTTTATTTTTCACACCACCTTTTGGTTCATCCCCAAACGGTCCCAGATCGGGTCTTATATCCGTGGCAATAACCCTGCATCCTGCGGCCGCTGAGGTAGGGGTGAAGTTGCTTATTGACATAACAACCTGCCCGCGCTCTTACGGGGCGCCAGGCGGCTTAGAGCGAGACGCGCACAGCCCGGGGTCGTGGCGGGCAGAAGCCCCCAGAGCGAGGACGTGCGGTCAGGTCCCCGAATGAGCGTCACATGGCTCTCCGCGAGGCCAGGGCAAAATGAAGCTCGTGTGCTCGTGTTCTTACTAAAGCGCGTGTCCTTCAGAGAGAAACCTCTTGGGAACTACACATAGAAAATGGAGCCGTGAGAAAGAACTTGGTCGACACTCAGTTTTACAGGACTAGTGCGGATGTCCCGGTAGCAGCCGCCCCTATCAAATGCTAATAAATTCCTGAGAATTTTTTTCTGTCTTGGTTCGGTGAGGATGTTGGTCCCCACATAGACAGTCCAGTGAGAGGACGTTTTGGCCGTCAGTACGGCTTAGCCCGGGGCGGGGTGGGCAGCGCTCTCTGCCCAGCACCGGACGAAGTCCACTCGAGGCAGTTTCTGCCCAGCGGTGAGACCTAGGTTTCCCTCCCTCCTGTGGCGGCGACCGTAGCTCGAGTACTTGACCGCTCGCGCAAACGCGTCACGTTAATTGGGATCCCTGTATGAGGATTTCTGCTCAGGAAAGCTTCATGGGAATACTGGTCCATTAAAATGACTTCTTTTTTCCCTGAGACTCTTAAGTGTAAGTGAAAGTGGTTGGATTTGCTCGCACCGTGCATGTCCAGCAGACAGCATTTACGCACGCCTGTGGCTGCCCCTGGCCTCCGGGGCTGACACAGTGTTTACACTTGTGTTCTAGAACATTAGCAGTGTGGTGGCTGCATTTTCCGACCTTCTTCACGTCCGAATTCCTAACAGCTATGAGGTTAGTAATGCTCCAGATGTTCCATCCATGGGTTTGGTCGGTAGCCACAGAGTAAACCCAGGCTTGGAGTGTCGACAGCATTTATTTCTTCGTGGGCCGCCGCCAGGACCTGCAAACCCTCCCAGACTAGCCAGCTCATACCGGCTGAAGCAGCCCGATGGGCCTTTCCCTCCAGCAAGCAATGGTGAGCCCGTCTGCCTTTTGTTAACCTCAGATTCATTCTCCATTCAGAAGTTAAGCTTATTCTCTTTAAAATCTCACTTCAAGGGGCGCCTGGGTGGCTCACTGGGTTAAGCCTCTGCTTTCGGCTCAGGTCATGATCTCAGGGTCCTGGGATCGAGCCCCGCGTCGGGCTCTCTGCTCCGCGGGGAGCCTGCTTCCCCCCACCCTCTCTCTGCCTGCCTCTCTGCCTGCTTGTGATCTCTGTCAAATACATAAAATCTTAAAAAAATTTTTTTAAAAATCTCACTTCAAAAATTTAAAAAAATCCCACTTTAGTTTTGAACAAGTAGTGGCGTGTTGGTGTGTAGGCCTGGGTAGTTGGGCCTCCTGTGGGTGCTCCGTCTTCTGTGGTGTGATCTGACTTCAGTGGCTGGGTTCACCCGGGCCCCGACGGAGGGCCGGCTCCCTCTGCGGCTGCTGAGCCTCCGCGCCGTTTGTTCCTGTGTCTCTCCGAGGGCCCCCCGCCCTGACGGCCTCTCTTCCGGGTGCACACGAGGCCGGCCTCTGTGATTGTGTCCCTCTTCCTTCTGTGCCTTGCACCCCCACTTGCCTCTCGCTGGGCCTGTGCCCTGTCTCCACGAGCCCTGCTCTCCTCACAGACGAGCTGCTGCCGCCTCGCCCCAGCCTCTGCCCGCCGCCTCGCCCCATTCCCCCGGACTCTTGTTTCAGTCCTGGCCCTGCTCTCAGGACCTGGCAGCGCCTCACTCCTCATCCGTGAGCTCTTACTGAGGGCTGCCCGCGCTGGGCTTCCGAGCTCGCCTCCAGGCTGCCCCCGCCTTCCACCTCCACGCCCACGTGGATGATACGCCCCGAGCGTGCCTGACCACGTCTGTCTCCTGGCCCTGGGACTCTCCTTAGCCCTCGGCGACTTTCCAGGTCACATTTAGGACTCTTGTACATGTATCTCTTCCGTCTGTCATAAAACATTTTTTATTGTCTTAACCCTCGAGCAGAGGTAGTGTCCCCCCGCCCCACTCGCTTTGCACATGGGGCGAGTGTTGATCTCGTGGTGGATCGGTGGCCTCTCGTGCCCCTCGGTGTGAGCGCTGTTTCAGCTGCGCGAGGAGAGTGTGTCCCTCTGTGCTCCAGGGCCACGCGCGTGCGTAATAGCTGCCCTATAACCACTGCTTAAAAGATAAGATTTTTATTAAAAAAAGAACAAAATCAGGTATGTCAAATGAGCCGTGTTCTGAGTTGGTTGAGTGCAGCTTTACCCCTGCATCGTGTTGCTGGTTAATGTGGATCCCTAACGGCAGTCTTGTGCACTTAGGTCTTTCTGGATATAAGGACTCTGGTCCCGGGAGAGCGGACAGTGCGGCGCTCAGGCCGCAGTGGTGCTGTCACTGCAAGGTGGTTGTCCTCGGGAGCGGCGTGCGCAAGTCGATCAGAGACCTGGCCTTTGTGAGCAAGGTACTAGGGTGTCCCTCCGCTGAGGTGTCCCGCCCGGGCGCCGCTGCTGTGTCAGGTGTCCCGCCTGGTTACGGTGGCTCCGCGGGACTCCGGTTCTGCCCAGGAGCCTCAGTGTGTGTTCGACGTGTTTGTTTAAAACCAAACGGTGACAGCAGACGGGTAAATTGGACATTATAAGACGCCCATATGTCTGAATAGAGTAAAATATGGATAATAAAGTTTATTTTTGTACATTTATTTTCTCTTGGGGTAAATTATATGCTAAGTATTGGCAGGGAGTTACTTTTTTACTTTTAAGATAGAGAACTACTTTCACTTTTAACAGAGCATAAAAACCAACAATGGATAGATCGTGTTCTTGGGAAATTTTGGCTCGCGATTCTTACACGTTTCTCTTTGCTTCGCAGGATTCCCGAGAAAGCTCCAGTAGAGTGGAGAAGGACATCGTCTTTTGTAGTAATAACTGCTTCATTCTTTATGCATCAACCACACAAGCAAAAAACTCAGAAAGCAAGGTAAGTTGAGGACTGTCTCCGTCAGGGAGCAGCGCATATTGAGTGGTTCCCATGGTTTGGGGTTTCGCTGATGGACGGAAGAGCTTCCTAGACTCTGGACAGCATCTTGGCAGGTGCTGCCTGAGGAGGGGCAGCCTGGGCTGCTTTTACAGATAAATTCAGCTTATTTGACAGGGGGAGGAGGTAAACTTGAATTCCATCTTAAAAGCTCAGAATTTATGAATAAAACACCAATGCTCATATCTTTAATTTTACTGAAATAATTACAAATGTCTTGACTTAATTATGATAGTAAAACTTAAAGCTCTTATTGCTCTTATCCTGGTGGGAAAACCTGTTCACAGGCACACTGTGAGTCTAGTCCTGTATTTTGGGGAGAAAGCATGTTGCTCATGTCACGATGGAAATGGTCTGCCGTACCTGATTCTGTGTGAATTAAGTGTATTGACGTGTGTGGTTGATGGATAAACAGTTGTTGTTGTTTTTTTTTTAAGATTTTTATTTATTTATTTGACAAATTACAAGTAGACAGAGAGGCAGGCAGAGAGAGATTGGGAGAGAGGAGGAAGTAGGCTCCCTGCTGAGCAGAGAGCCCGATGCAGGACTCGATCCCAGGACCCTGAGATCATGACCTGAGCCAAAGGCAGAGGATTAACCCACTGAACCACCCAGGTGCTCCTGGATAAACTTTTTTTTTTTTTAATTTTGATTTTTTTTTAAATTTCATTTCAGCATAACAGTATTCATTGTTTTTGTACCACACCCAGTGCTCCATGCAATACGTGCCCTCCCTGATACCCACCACCAGGCTCCCCTAACCTCCCACCCCCTGCCCCTTCAAAACCCTCAGGTTGTTTTTCAGAGTCCATAGTCTCTCATGGTTCACCTCCCCTTCCAATTTCCCTCAACTCCCTTCTCCTCTCCATCTCCCCATGTCCTCCGTGTTATTTGTTATGCTCCACAAGTAAGTGAAACCATATGATAATTGACTCCCTCTGCTTGACTTATTTCACTCAGCATAATCTCTTCCAGTCCCGTCCATGTTGCTACAAAAGTCGGGTATTCATCCTTTCTGATGGAGGCATCATACTCCATAGTGTATATGGACCACATCTTCCTGATCCATTCGTCCATTGAAGGGCATCTTGGTTCTTTCCACAGTTTGGCGACTGTGGCCATTGCTGCTATAAACATTGGGGTACAGATGGCCCTTCTTTTCACCACATCTGCATCTTTGGGGTAAATACCCAGTAGTGCAATTGCAGGGTCATAGGGAAGCTCTATTTTTAATTTCTTGAGGAATCTCCACACTGTTCTCCAGAGTGGCTGCACCAACTTGCATTCCCACCAACAGTGTAAGAAGGTTCCCCTTTCTCCACATCCTCTCCAACACACGTTGTTTCCTGTCTTGCTAATTTTGGCCATTCTAACTGGTGTGAGGTGGTATCTCAGTGTGGTTTTAATTTGAATCTCCCTGATGGCTAGTGACGATGAACATTTTTTCATGTGTCTGATAGCCATTGGTATGTCTTCATTGGAGAAGTGTCTGTTCATATCTTCTGCCCATTTTTTGATGTGATTATCTGTTTTGCATGTGTTGAGTTTGAGAAGTTCTTTATAGATCCTGGATATCAACCTTTTGTCTGTACTGTCATTTGCAAATATCTTTTCCCATTCCGTGGGTTGCCTCTTTGTTTTGTTGACTGTCTCCTTTGCTGTGCA
>PISX010020063.1:0-36803 GCA_004024625.1 Mellivora capensis
TCCCACAATTTCACCCTATGATCTTTTCTCTTTTTGAGTGCTTTTTATCGGTCTTCAAGTTAATGCTGGTCCCCAGTCTTAGGGGACTCTCGTATTGGGGTATTACTTCCCAATGCGTCTCCTCTGGTGGCTCCCTCCCCCTTTTGTTTATCTTCCGATACCAGTCCGGTGTTCCCGCTCGGCTTTACCTGCCCACTGGAGTCTTCTGCCCCCGTAGAGATCCTGACATCCCACTGGCGTCTTCTGCCCCCGTAGAGATCCTGACGAGTAGAATTTTGATCTCAGGCTGATTTCATGAGTGATTGGAGTTCCTTGGTAGGTAATCAGCTCACTTTAGGGGACAGGTTGAACCAGAGCATCCTCCTAGTTCCCCGCCATCTTGTCTCCCCCAGCAAGATGTTTTCCAAAGAAAAAATCCTAAAATTTTTATTTTCCCCAAGGAAAAATAGCTGAATGGCTAAGATAATAGATTGTAAATACTGGCTCTATATGAGAAAGACAAATACCATATGATTTCATTCATATGTGGAACTTAAGAAATAAAACAAATGAACAAATTAAGAGACAGAGAGAGAGAGAGAGAGAAACCAAATAAGTCTTTTAACTACAAAACAGATGGTTACCAGAAGGAAGGTGGGTCGGGGATGGCTGAAATAGGTGAAGATTTAGAGCACACTCATCACAGTGAGAATTGAGTAATGTATAGAACTGTTAAATGTTAATTACTCTGAAATTATAAATAAATTTAAAAAATTAAAAATGATTGGCTCTGTGGGCACCTATCCTAGATGTGACTTAGGTAAGGGTTTATGTTTCAGTTTTGTTTTTTAACCTTTTATAAGGTATAATAATTTGTTTCTACCTGCGCTCGCTTGCTGAGGAGGAAATTTATCTCTTTTTATAAAATATGGCTTCTGGCATTTTTTGGACTCTTATTATTAATTAGTTAAGATCAACTTATACTACTATACTATATTATTGACATTTTATAGATTAGACTCCTCTTCCCTTTTCTCCTATACACAACATTATTTCTTACCACAGACTCAGAAAGTTTGTTTCAGATATTGTCAAATCAATATAGCAATAAGGACAATAATTCATAACATTATATAATATTAAAAAGCTGGGCTAAGAGGAAGATAAAAAAGTTATTCAAATCCAATCACTTGTTAGAATCCTATCCAGAATATCTATATCATGTGGCTGGCTGTCCACCCTATGGGATTTAACATCTCCTAAGTTTGGCTGCCCAGTTTATGTTGCTGTAACTCTGTATAACCTACCCACTATTATGGTTCTAACATATTAGGATGATATAAAAATGCCACATAGCAGTCTTTAAGGCATTAAAAGGTAGATATGCTTTACATGAGAATGCTAATAGATTAATGGACTAGCTTGTTTTTGTTTTTTGTTTTTTTTAATTTTTTCATTTTTCTTTTCATTTTTTCATTTTTCTTTTTCTACCCAGAGATAGAAATTCATAGATATAGGTTTTTACTTTGGGCATCTGCCACCTTCTTGTCCCCTCTTATATTTAGATGCTTTTAGGAAATGTCCCACAGCAGATTTTATTTCATTTATTTTTTACCTAAGATTTTTGGTATCTTAATAATATGTCGTTAAAATTCAGAGCACCAGACTGATAGTTGATATTAATCTAATAAAAAAAAGCATTACATAACTTTAAAAAACAAATTAAAAAGCTATTTCTGAAAGAAACTTATTTCACACAGAGAAGATGGTTTTGAAGGGAACTGATGAAAAAGATAAAGCATTTTTATTCTGAAATTAATAATTTAAAAATATATCTAAGTGAATTCTTTTTTTTTTTTTTTAATTTATTTATTTGTCAGAGAGAGGGAGAGAGCGAGCGAGCACAGGCAGACAGAGTGGCAGGCAGAGGCAGAGGGAGAAGCAGGCTCCCTGCTGAGCAAGGAGCCCGATGTGGGACTCGATCCCAGGACGCTGGGATCATGACCTGAGCCGAAGGCAGCCGCTTAACCAACTAAGCCACCCAGGCGTCCCTATCTAAGTGAATTCTATATTAATATTTTAATTTTGTATTATGCCTACATTTTTTGTAAGACCTACAGCTGGGTTTTACTAGAATTTAGAATAATTTCTTATGCAGGTAAATATGTATGCAGGCATGCACCCAGGGATACCTGAGATGGAGTATAATGGTATCAATTGTGACTTCAGAGAATTTCAAGTAGCTGTATTTTTTAAGCCTAGAAAGCTAGGCTTAGATTACCTCTAAATCATAATGTTGTGTGTATTATCTACCCCTCGAGTATTTCCAGCAGACATTTATCAACCACATTAGCTGTGAAAGGAAGTTGGCAATAATACTGACCGTGATGATCAAGGAAGAAGATCCAGGAAGGAAAATAATGTTTCAGTCATCTTCACACCTTTGGATATATGGCAGCTGGAATCTAAAGCATGTCCAAATCCTACCTGTTAATGGGGAGTGGATACCACTCCTATTTTTAGGCCTTTGTTCATTGACTAAAATTTGTCCTTAAGCCCAGACTGTATTAATTTATCACTCAAGTCATCTAGGGCTGAGGGATGTGCTAATAGGCTTAGATAAGTCAGGAACTCAGATTTTAATCCAGAATTGATGAACCAACCCCCATTTCTTGCCGTGCTTCATAGTTTTTACTTTTTCGTGGCATATCGTGGCTGTCACATTGGCACAAAAACTTCATTATGTCTAAAGTAAAGAATAATCTTCCCCACCCTTTTACTTCTGTCACTTGCCTTTGTTATAAGTGTCTGCTAACTTCCACATTTTGGCTCCATCAGAAATCCTCTCTCTCACTTAAAACTTCCTATCCAAGTGATCACCAAATAATTTCTATATTTTAAATATCCTTAAATTTATATATCCTTTCCCATTTATATATCCTTTTATATATCTAGTAAATTTATATATCCTTTCCCATTCTTTCTTCCTCATCCATTTAGTGCTAGTTCTCATCCCTCATAATATTTTTCTTACTATATTCTGCCTCTAATCTTTGTCTACTTCTGTCAAGAGAGATATAATCCTACAATATTTATTTTTCCACATAAAATCTTACAAAGGTTTCTTGTTTCCTAGTGTAAAAACTCATATAAGAGGTGGATACAATAATTAACTTGACTATAGTAATCATTTCCCTATGTGTGTGTGTGTGTGTGTGTGTGTGCGCGCGCATGCGGGTGGGTAGGTGTGGGTGTGTATTGTATACGTCAAATATATACAATTTTTATTCAGAAGTATATATGCTTGATAAAGTCTTTTATAATGAAAAAAGAAAAGATAATGATTCTGATGAAATGAATAATACTTCTAGGATAGCAATGTTTTCTGGTCTAGCCCCTGTAGACTTTTCTAGTATAACTTCCCACTGTATTCCCTACAACTTTGCTTTGATTGAGTAATCCCTTCCCTATTTGATATTTCCAAGTGCACTACCTATCTCATACTTTGTTGTTTTTGCATATATGATTACCTCTGCTAAAAATATTGTAATCCTAATTCTTGTTCCTTTATGAATCTTTTATGTCTTCTTTCAAATCTCAATTCATGTATCACTTTTGGGTATCTGCCCTGATGATCCTCTACCTTCATGAAGCTTCCTCCCTCCTAGGACCCCTGGCACATACCCACAAATAAGAAGTTAGGCACTCCCCCTCAGTGTTTATTCCTTTAGTAAAGACGTTGTTAAATCTGTATTTTTATAAATGTGTTTTCTTCACAACTCTAAATTAATTAAGGGCTGAAATCATGACTTATTAATATTTATATACCCAGCTCCTGCCATGGGTTTTCAATTCCTTTCTCCTGTTTTCCCTTTCTCTAATCAATTCCAGTGGAAGATATAGATCTGGTCATGTTATTTCACAACTTAAAAAGCTTCATTAAACCTTTACCATAACAGATACATCCTAAACTCCTTAGCATGACATGAGAGATCCTTCAAACTTTGGTCCCAATATAATCTCCCCTTACTCTCAGCACACTTAATATAGTTCCCCAATATACCATATGTTATCTAAACTCATATTTTTGTTTATACCATTCATTTTGTCTTCTTCATCTTTACATTGTGACCATCTAGAAAGTTGCTTAGAAAATAGGGATACTAAATAAGTACTTGTTAAAAAAAATAGAAATAAATGAAAGATTGAATATATTAAGTTGTTTCAGACTATATACATGGTAACAATGAGTAGCTATAACAATATATTTCCACTTTGAAACTGACAACTCACCACTTCTATGGAATTGAAATTTTGACAACACTGGAAATTTTACCATAGAATCCTACAATAATGAGGGAAACACATATAAATCATGAACTGAAAAATGCTTCTCTCTTTTGAAGCACCTGTAAGTTTTCCAGGTGATTCAGGAGCATTTGGTTTACTTTCAAGAGTTAAATCATATTTTAGGTTAAAAAGCATAATATTTTTTATCATTGATTTTTCTCTGACATGTTATAAGTGGAAGAAGTTAATTTCTGGCTTGTTTAATTGAAACAACAAATAAGTAAATTCTAATGTATTTTAAGTACAAAATGTAATACTATTTTTCTGTGTAAAGCATTAAATATAATGTTGAATTATTATTTTATTATGTAATATCACATACTTCTTTAAAAAATATATTTATTTATTTGAAAGAGAGAGAGAGCACAAGCAGGGGGAAGGGCCAGGGGGACAGGGAGAAGCAGATTCCCTGGTGAGCAGAGAGCCTGACATGCACTTCATCGTAGGACCCTGGGATCATGACCTGAGCTGAAGGCACATGCTTAACTGACTGAAACACCCAGGCACCCCGTTGCCATATATTTCTAACTCATAGTCCTAATACATACAAATTCACTACAATGGACATCTACTATTTGTCATCTAGCATCCATTCCCCCTCCATGCTTGTCAAAACATCCCTTCTTCATTCATCACACCCTAATTCCATGAACAAGTCCAAGTTTTTAAGCAACGAGCACATTATATTTCCTTGGTGACATGAATGATTCAGGTTTAGTCTTTTTCTTTCATGCAGTATAATGAGTAAATTCTAGAATTGTTGCTATCTTACAGAGTTACAATTTTATGTCTTAGTGATACTTTATAGAACTTATTCCTAACTTTAATGAACACATTTATCAGAGATACAATGGCAAAGAAAGAAAAGGAATACCTCACCAAATGTTTTACATAAAATCAGAATGTTTGTTCACATTAATATTTTAATCATCTGAAAATTGTTGATCTGCATTTGTTGACTTAAAAGGGTCATCTAAATTTTTGAGAAAAAAATTTGTCAGACTATAAAGGATGGTGAAAAATAATGTACACACCAAAAATTTACCTAATATTAATATAGATGAGGGATGCCTGTGTGCTACAATCAGTTAAGCAACTGACTCTCGGTTTCAGGTTAGGTCTTAATCCCAGGGTCCTGGGATCAAGCACCGTGTCAGGCTTTGTGTTTAGCTGTGCATCTGCGTGGGATTTTCTCTCCTTCTCCCTTTGCCTCTCCCACTCATGCTTTCTCTCTCTTTCTCTCTCAAATAAATAAATAAATCTTTAAAAAATATATTAGTGCAGGTGATGCAATAAACAAAACACTACAAAGCTCAAGGAAGAATTGATTTAGAGCATATTTAAGTGAGATAATTAAGAATATTTTAAATTAGAAATACATATAGTTCTTGTATGTTAAAGCAAATCTATAGTATTAGAGCAGTGAGTTTTTGTGTTTTTGTTTTACTATCAATAATATTTAAGTAATCTTCATGGCATGTGAATTTTTTATTTCTAAAACCATTCATTAGGAAATTACACATATATGTCTTTAATATATATCTACATATAATGCTGGATATATTAGAAGATCACTAATGTAGTTTAAGAATATAACCACATTTCATGGGACGCCTGGGAGGCTCAGTGGGTTAAAGCCTCTGCCTTCAGCTCAGGTCTTGATTCCAGGGTCCTGGGATTGAACCCCGCATCGAGGTCTCTGCTCAGTGGTGAGCCTGCTTCCTCCTCTCTCTCTGCCTGCTTCTCTGCCTACTTGTGATCTCTGTCAAATAAATAAATGAAATCTTAAAAAAATGAATATAAACACATTTCCTTTCATAAATCAACACTATAGAATTTAAGTTGTTAAAGGAATCTCTCAACTCTTATTTCAAATACAAATGAAGTCCTGCATATGTATCCATTAAATGAGCAGGCTAATAATACATGGTTGAAAATGATCCTAGCCTTGGTGCTCCTGGGTAATTCAGTTGTTTAAGCATCTGCCTTCAGCTCAGGTCATGATCTCAGCTTCCTGGGATCAAGCCCATCATTGGGCTTTCTGCTCAGAGAGGAGTCTGCTTTTCCTACTCCCTCTCCCTCTGTGCCCTCTCTCTCTCTCAAGTAAAAAAAGAAAATAAAAAAAAAGAAAATTGTCCTAGTCTTATTATTATTTTATCTAGGAATTCAAATAGTTCCTATCAACTCTTTCTTCCACATTCAAATTCTATTTCTGATGTTGGACTCAATTTAAGGCTTCCATAGCAATAGTAATGGGCAACTTTAGTGCAGGGAGTTTCCAACATAAATAAAAAAATATTACAAACCAATGGAGACTGAGTTTTTATTTTTAGTTCCTGAATGACAAGGTCTAATTTAAAAATCTCTTTCTGTTCCCCTGAAGTACTGTCAAGGCCCTCAATTTTTTTTCTTTTTTATCTGTAATTTCTAACTTTGTTTAGCAAATGCCTGAGTTCAAATACTTGTAAAAACTGTATACTAGTAAGTTTTGTGTAAAGGAAAAACAAAAAACAAACAACAACAACAAAAAACCCAGAAAGTGAATGGGAGATAATTTAGTGATTATCTTCTATCAGTTCTCCTTCTAAGGACGACTGAGGGCAAAACTGTAAATGGCTCCAGATTACAAGAAGAATGATTTAAATTAACTACTGGAAGATTTCCCTGGTGGGCAACAGTTGTTAAACATTTGAATAGGTTTCCAAAAAGAGAAGAAAGGTGACAACTCTAATATATCTACATGATATTGTCAAATGCTGGCTGAACCACAGTTCTTGCCTAATGAAAAATGTAAATTCCTGTGTGTGAGAGAGACAGAAGCAGAGTGTGAGTGTTGGGAGATGCATCTCAAAATTCTGCCAGTCCTTATTGCATTTATCATATAATTTCTGATATGCAGGTTATGTTCCTTGGGAAAAAAGTAACAACACAATAAATATTGATTAAGACTACTTAATAATTTGTCAATTTAAAAATATTTTAATATCAGCTCCAAAATTATTTTAAGTGTACTTACATTTTATTTTAAACATCTGTTGCTAACTTTCAACTTTGCTGTTATGTAAATTAAAGCAATGTTTTTCTAAATAATGTCTATTTATTAAAACATTCTGTTTTCGTGGAGTTTTAAAAAATGCATTTTCTCCCCAATTCCACACTTAGGGCAAGGATGGGCTGAAAAGTGATTTAAAATACTAATAATGAGGAATAACAAATTATCTGTATCAGATTTGCCTTTAACATTGAGCTTCCAGGAAGAGACTTTAAAAAAAAAAAAAGATTTATTTGACAGACGCAGAACAAGAGAGGGAACACAAGCAGGCAAGTGGGAGAGGGAGAAGCAGTCTTCAGGAAGCCTGATGAGGGGCTCGATTGATGCTTAACAGCTGAGCCACCCAGATGCTCCCTGTGTACAGACTGTTGCAATGGGACTGGCCAACAATTTTAAGAAGCATATGCTGGGGATGCCTGGGTAGCTCAGTGGGTTAAGCCTCTGCCTTAGGCTGAGGTCATGATCTCAGGGTCCTAGAATCCAGCTGGCATGGGCATCAGGCTCTCTGCTCAGCAGGGAGCCAGCTTCCCTCTCTCTCTCTGCCTGCTGCTCTGCATGCTTGTGATCTCTCTCTGTCAAGTAAATAAATAAAATCTTTAAAAAATATATGCTGTGCTGTTCTCAGAAACACTGTGGCCCGTTCTCTTTATTTTATTTTTTTTTAAAGATTTTATTTATTTATTTGACAGAGAGAGAGATCACAAGTAGGCAGAGAGGCAGGCAGAGGAGGAGGGGGAAGCAGGCTCCCTGCAGAGCAGAGAGCCCAATGCGGGGCTCGATCCCAGGACCCTGGGATCATGATCTGAGCCAAAGGCAGAGGCTTAACCCACTGAGCCACCCAGGCGCCATTCTCTTTAAATCAAATTTCCACCACTCAGGGTAGTTTACTTTCTTGCAAGTTTACTAAACTTCAAATGTTTGGATTCCCAGCAACCAAAAACCTCTCTAGGTATATGCTTTATGACGTCATTATCAGTTTACTAAGACAGGAGTATAAATAAATATCTTTTAAGTAAATTATAATGAAAAGTATGGAAAACATCAAATGGATTTTAGAAGGAAAACATAGGGTACTTTAATCCTATGTAATGAGATTTAGCTAAGAAAATGGGGTGAGTTCTTTTTTTCATAGTTTTTAGAAGGGAAATCAGGAATGAAATATCAGCAATTCATTCAAAAATCAGAACTAATTTTCTAGGAGACAAGAGTACACACAGAAGCCATTATAACTCTTTATAAACTTCTAAACCAGCAAATAAAGAAAATATTCAAGAATAAATATTATCTGTTGAAATTCTAAAGTGCATTGGATAAATAAATGTTCAATAAAATATGTGTTAAAACTCTGTTTCTTCTGACATAAAGGAGTTTATTAAAAACAAAAAAGAAGAAAAATGTTCGAATCTTTATTTTAAAAATGGAATCTGGTTGATTACCAAAACACTATAAAACTGTAAGCAATAAATTCCAAAACCATTAAAGAGAATTTACTAAGAGATTCAAGTTGTAAACTTATTGAGATTCATTTGAAGAAACTCATATCATTCTTCTCTCATTTCTCCATCCACTTTTCCTTCCTCTTACCCACCACCACCCTACAACCAGCTCACAAATCCTTACTAGCAGATTGCCAGGCTAGGTATGATTTGGTCTACACATTTATCCTGAGGACAAAACAATAAAAAAAAATAACAGATTTGAGCAAAATTGCTATTCTTATCACTCTAAAATGTAGCGAGTGTTGCATAAGGAAAACTGAATCTAGTATAACTGAGAAATCTTCATTTCCTTAACACCCTTCCTAAAATCAAGTTTTACAAGGTCCACTCCCTTCCACACACACTCATTTCTTTGTGGATAATTTCTCCTTGATGGAAAACGTTTGTTTTTTTTTTCTCAAACCCAGCATTCTTGGCTGTCTTTACACCTACTTTAGCCTGATTCAATTCATTTGTTTCATCAAATTGTACTGGGGATTGATGAAGTACCAGGTAATGTGCTAGTTCTAGAGCCAAATTTCATGGCTTTCTTTCAAAGTTCCAAGGTCTACTGTGTGGCAAATACATTGATATATAATAAGACAAGCACAAGGGAAGATACAAACACAAGTGGCTAGGGAAACATTTGGGAAAGAAACTGAAGAAAGGCCAGGTTCTCAAAAGGATCAAAAAGAAAGTAAAGCCTGATCTCAATTTTGAAGGCTATGAGGAATTAGGGGAAGTATATAAGCACACTAAGTCAGAAAGACAGGGCTAAGACGCAGGCACCAGGTCTTTCAAAGGTGAAGGATATGCCAAAGCTTAGAGCAATTCTGGATCAGAGTTTTTTCTGGGACCACAATTAACTATTGATGTAATTTAGTGCAATGTACCTGCTGGAGAGGTAAAGATTGAATCTTGCTTTGAACTCAGTGACTTAGGCAGCAGGGAATAATGGGAGGATCTTAGGGATGTGATATGATCATATGACTTCATTGGAAGTGTGACAAATGGTTTGGAAGGGGCAAAGGTGATGAAGAGATTACTCCCTGTATCAATTGTAAGGCCTTATTAAATTGTATAACTATTCTGAGTCTATCTTACTCATCTAAAAATTAAAAAGGATAACAGTGACTACATTTCAAATTTGTTATGAAGATTAGAGAATATGTATATAAAGCAACTAGTATCTTGTGACAGAAATCTATTAGGCACTTATTAGGTAGATTCCCTTCACCAGGTCCTCACCTCTGGAAAGTTAGTCTCCAATTCTATAAGGAAGATGGTTCTTCTCTATAACATAATCCCCCCCACCCCCCTGCAAGAAACCTCCACACCGACTCCTACCCCTGCAGTCTAATGACAACCCTCTCTTTCACAAGAGCAAAGAATGAAGAGGTAGCTCTCCTGCTGGGCACTGATTAACATGTATATTTATGTGCTTAGAAAAGGAAATCATGTCATTTTTAAATAGCTCTCTCAAAGGCAGATCATAATATTGCATGCATTATACAGCTTGAACTAATAATCCAGGCACAAAGAGTGATATTAAAAACCCTAATACTGCCATTTTACCATTCAATTACAAAGGCAGCATATCTGCTAGATCCATGCCAGTGAAGAATGCTTGCTAGCACTAAGTAGATCTAAATATATATTTTTACAGGTGGATAGATTGTTACTTTCCAAGTCCGCTTGTCATGATGAATGATATTTAAGTGTGAAGATCAGCTGTGAATTTGTTCACATTACCAGTTTCTCTTTCTTGGCTATCATTTCACAAGACAAAATCAATGAGCCAGATAAGTGAAACTGTGGATATGCATGTTTGCATATGTTTGCCTTCTTTACCCTTCCCTTCTGTATTCTGTTCTCCAGTCACTTTCTTTCCCCTAAATTAATGCTAAATATAACAAAGACAGAAAAATGCTTTCACGTCAACAATTTGCTTGACCTCAGATTAGTCTTTGAAGGAGAAAAGATCATTTTCAAATGCTTTCAGAAAATTAAGATTCCTCTGTTGAAGCTTTAATATTTTTTTTTCAAAGCTATGCCTAAGGAAATATTCAGAAAATTAGCGACTGGACAGACTGGTTGAAATTGTCTCCCTTGTGGAACATGGTGTTAATTTCAGGCAAATTTAACTATGTGATTGAGTGACAATTAAGGAGTGTACAGACTGCTAGTCGTGGGTTAAAATAATTTGTAAGACTTAATTAATTGCTAGAACAACTGATAGCCCTGTCAAATTGATAAGTAAGTTCATTGATCTTAAAATTCAGCTGAGCTCAAGAGAAAGACTGACAAAATAATTTGTAGACTGTGACAGAGACAGCTGGAGATAAGTAATGTGTGTGAAGGTAGACTAGAGGATATACCATGAGAAATGATAAAACAGAGATGGTATTTTCAAAGAAATAGTATGCCTACATATCTCCAGAGACAAGACCCCAGGAGCTAAATACCTATCCTTCTCATGTACTGTACAAAAAGGAGTTTCTTTATACTTCTAATGACCTCCTACTTTTCAGTTTATACTAAGCACATGATAAATAGGTCAGATTCTGTGCCACATCCATTTACTCTTAAGTAGAGAAAACAGTAATAGCCACACATCTGGCCAAGTACAGGGTAGTGAATGTGTTCTTTTATATTAACTACCAACTCTTACTTAGGCTTCCATGTAGTCTTCTCAATGTTGAAATGAGCCTGTTCCATTCCTCTTTCAGATATATATATTATTTTACCTGTAGTTTGGAGATCTTTTACAATCTGCATTTTTCTTTAGTTGATGCAATGAGTGACAAAGGAAAACAATGGGCAATTTCCTTACTTTTTTCGAAGTTTTATAAACGAGAAGACCCAATCCTTGAACTAAGTGACTAAAACAATCCTGACACCAATAGAACATATTGGATTGTCCACAGAGAGGGCTAAAACAATCACATCAACCATGCTTTATCTTACAATTTTGCTGTGGAGGCCGAGAAAAATTAAGGCCATCCCACCTCAGGTTTAGCCTTAGCATAAGTACAGCCATCTTAGCTTAGGCAGCCATCTTGGGCCCAAAGCCTGAACTTTCCCCTACTTTACTTTAGTTCCAGAGACCCCCACCCTGCTTTAGTTCCAAGAAAGTACCGGGCAGCAGCTAATCAGCTTAAACCACCCAACGGCTAGGTGGTTGTGTCCCGGGGACCAGATGTTGAAAAGAGCTATCTTACTAGACCACCAGGGGGGGTGCAAGCCAAAAGTATGTAGGGTCTCTGAAGTGATGGAAAATTACTGTGAATTGGATGTTTTAAAAAATTGCTATATAAACCCTTGGCTTTGAGTGCTCAGGGTCCTTGTAGAAACCCGCTGCGTCGGGCAGATACTCGGACTCCAGCTAGCTGGAAATAAACTTCGCTGTGTGACTTGCATTATCGAGAGTGTTCTCTATTTGAGGGGTGGTCGACTCCGTACCCTAACATTTGCAAACAGCCATGGAGTGTGTAAATAGTTATGAACTTGAAAGCAATAATTAGAAAGGAGCAGAATACTGACTTTAGTTCTAGAAACAAGAATCTGGATCTAAGATATTTTAAGTGATATTTTATATCAGATACCTTAAGTGCTACATCAGATCACCTCAATGACCTGTATCTGTCATGTTATCTCTTATCTCTGGGACTCCTGTCACTTCCTACATTCCACGTATGGCTATTGTGCTCAAATTCCATAGTCTGTCCAAAGAAAAAGTAGCGTGCATGGCCTTTTAGAAGATGATCAAGCAAGACTGAACAACTGGTCACACTTGATACCAGGAATTGATCCTTGAACTGACTTTTCTTCCCTGTCCCAATCCCCTTTGCCCTCAACTCCTGCTCTTTGGAATTGCACTCTACTATAAACTAGTAGTCTTTTGGAAGCTAAAAGTCTTTGCTCTGTATCTGTTTTCCAGAAACCAGTAGTAAAACATAATTCATTTTAAAAGTAGTAAAGGAAAAATAAATGCTTATGTAAAAATGTATTATTATAGTGCTGATAAGATGTAAACCTAAAATAAGGTGACTTTTCTTTTTTATTGAAATGTACAGCTTTAAGTCTTACAATGCAGTAGTGAGTTATCGAGGCAGTGTAAATTACTCATATACTTAACTGGGGTAAACTCTTTGGGGGACAAGGATGTTCTACTATTGTCAATTTCAAAAAGAAGAGTATAAAGTGTGTGAATCGCTGCAGTTTGTCAAGGCTAAGTCACTTGAATTTGTCAAGCATTGCATGTTGATGCCTCTTTTGCCTTCAAGCTGAGAATCCTTTGTTCTAGTGAATATGTGCATATCCATAAGCCTCAGTAGTTGTAGCTGCAAGAACCTGCAGGCTATACTGTTATTTCTTCTATCCATATCTCATACTCCTCCTTCAGACTCCTCTTGCCCGAAGGCTTCTTTTCACTGGTGTGAAACCAATGTTTATAATTCTCATTTAAACTGGCCATTTCAGTCATGAATCTCTTTCCAGTGGAGTGTTTTTAAATCTCTGAGGAAGAATCAAAATCTAGGGGAAATTAATGAACTGGAGATTTCTTAGTTTTTGTATGAATATATGTAATTTCAACAGAAACTCTAAATTTAAAAAGGCAAGATGAGGAAACTAGAGAGAATATCAGACATTTGCATACACTGTGATTAATGTTATTTCCTGATCTTTGACAAATCTTTGGAGTTGTAGTTAAGCTCTTTAAAGAGTGATAAATTAGGATTATATACTTGGAAAAATACATGAACAATAAAATATGTTACTACACTTCATGTCATTTACTTTTTATCTATAGTAAATTTTTGGGTTATCTTATGTGTGCACTGGCATTTCAGTTACAAAGAAAAAAAGGAAAATGTAATGCCATCTATGTCATATTAATGCTTTACTTTTAAGATATTTTTAATAATTTGATTATTATATTATCAGACAAGCATTTATTAGGAAACTTTGAAATTGCAGAATCATCTTTGACATTAGGATTCTAAGAACTACTTTTTTTTTCTTTTCTTATTTATTTGTCAGAGAGAGAGAGAGAGGAGCACAGGCAGACAGAGTGGCAGGCAAAGGCAGAGGGAGAAGCAGGCTCCCTGCTGAGCAAGGAGCCCAATGTGGGACTCGATCCCAGGACGCTGGGATCATGACCTGAGCAGAAGGCAGCCGCTTAACAAACTGAGCCACCCAGGCATCCCAGGATTCTAAGAACTACTTAAACACAGTTTCAGTCCTCAGCAATGTTACAGCTAGTATCTGGAGTAAAAAAAGTATATTAAATATGTCAATTTATTATAATCCAAGTTATGACAGATCTGTATGAGGAGCATTAGTGGATCACAAGGTAGAAGCACTTACATTAAGAATCTTGAGGGTAAGAGCTGAGGATCAAGGGAAACGTCTATGAGCAAATGAAAGTTTAGTCTCTAAGGAGGAGTTGGAGTTATTTGGGCACATATTGGGTATTGGGTTTAGAAAGAGCTTGTATTCCAAATAATGTTAATAGACATGCTGGTGTTAAATGGTATCATGCAAACAGAGAAGCTACAGTCATTGTTTATGACAGGGTGAAATGTTGAGGGCTCATGAGGTAGAATACAATGTGGACAAAGTTAAATTAGTTGGATATTATTCTGAAATTTTTGGGAAGCATTGGAATCCTTTTTAAAATAAGGGTACATTGTGATTAGGGTTGTGTTTAAAGGGGTCTCTTGGTCAGCAAGTGTAGGAAGACTGAAAATGAACTTAATTGGAAACAGAGATCAGAAAGCTTCTATTGCTTTATCCTAAGCAAAAGTTGAGTGTCAGAACAAAAGCAGCAGAAGGGGAAATAGCAGGGGATGGGTAAGATAGATATTAGAAGGGGAACTTGACTGGTCTTGGTGATAGAATAAAGGAAGTAATTAAGATAATGTTATTCAGTGTGAACAGGAAGTTTCTGATTTAGGCAAACTGGCAGTGGGCGCTGGTGCCCTTAAGGAAGAAAGGAAAACCAAGCCCACAAGGATGTTTTGGAACAGAGCCAATTAGGAATTCCTTTTCTTTTTTTTCCAATATGTGGAATATACATGAGTAATTATGTTGATGCAAAGAGAAACAGTTTTATGTTTTCCTTCTTAATCAGTATGCCATTGCTTTCTTTTCTTTGATCTGTTGTCCTAGATTGGACCTACAGGAAAATATCTAATAGCAGTTGTTAGGCTAGACACCCTTGCTAATTTCCAGAGGTTAGGAAGAAAATATTCAGCCTTTCACCATTCAATATTTCATTAGATGTAGGTTTATGGTAGATGCCCTTTCAGAAATTGAAGTTTTTTTCTATTCCTTGTTCACTGAAATTTTCTATCATGAATGGATATTGAATTTTGTCAAAATTTTTTTCTGTGTATTGGGATGCTCAGATGGTTTCTCTATTCCATTGATACGGTATATTATCTTCATTGATTTTCAGATGTAAAAAAAATCTTGTATTCCCAGAATAAACTCGCTTTGTCATAAAATATTATTTTTTACATATTGTTGGATTAAACATACTAAAAATTGCATAAGAATTTTTAATCTAAATGAAAGAAATTTGCGAAGAGATAGATTTTTTTTCCAATGGCCTGTTTTTGGTGTAAGGGTTATAATGATAACTTGATTGAATAAATGGATATTTGTTTCCTCCTTTTCAATTTCCTAGAAGGGTTTTTATAGAATTGTCTTCATTTTTTCTTTATTGTTTGAAAGAAACCACCAGTGAAGACTTTGTGCTTGACATTTTCTTTGTGGGAAAGCTTAAACTACAAATTCAATTTCTTTAATAGATTTGAAGCTCTTCAGGTTATTTATTTCTCCTTGAGTGTCAGTATTTTCCATCTTTCATGGAATTGGTCCATTTAATCCAAGTTTCCCAATGGTTGGTGTAATGTTATTATTACCTATTGCTGTGTAACAAATTCCCTCAATATGTAATACTTAAAACACCAAATATTTATTATACCAAGTTCTCCTGGGTCAGGAATTCAGAAGCAGCTTATCTGGATGATTTGGGTTCAAGGTGTTGCATTTGGTGGCAGTAATCTAAAGACTTGATATAGTATCCGATTCCAAGGTGGATCACTCTCATGGCTGTCAGAAGAAGACGTCAGTTCCCTCATGACTGTTGGCAGGATGCTTTACTTCCTTACCACAGGGGCCTCTTCATAAGCTGCCTAAGTACCTAAGTGTCCTCCCACAATAGAAATTTCTCCTAGAGCAAATGCTCTAAGAGAGTGAAAGTAGAGGAAGCCATGGTGCCTCTCATGATCTAGCCTCTGCATTTACACACCACCATTTCCAGTTTACACTATTCATTAGAAGCAAATTATTGAATCCAGCTCACAATTGTAGAAAAGGACAATTAGTCTCTCTTTTTTTAAATAGGGGGATCAATAAAGAATTATGGAAATATTTCAAGACTATCATAAAATTATTCAAATTTCTCCCTTATTTTATCTGATTTGTAGGGATATTCTCTCTCTCAATCTTGGTATTGATAATTTTGTCATCTCCATCATTTGCCTCATCGACTTGGCTAGAAGTGGATTAAATTTATTAATCTCCATAAATAAACAATTTTTATTTCATTGATTTTCTCCATTGTTTTTGTTTCCTATATTATTACTTGTGGTTTAGCCTTGTTATTTTCTTTCTTCTAAGGAAAAACTCTTCTAATGTTGGGCTTGATTTCTTCTTCCTTTTTTTTCTTTCTTTTTTTTTTTTTTTTTGCTTTGTTAAGTAGAATACTAGGTCATTAATATGAGATCTTTCTTATTTTTTAATATACGCATTTAGTGCCATAAATTACCCTCTAAGCCCTATTTTAACTAACTCCCATAAATTTTGACATGTTGTGTATTCATTTCCATTCTAGTCAAAATAATTTCTAATTTCCTTTTCTTTTGTGATGGGTTGATGGTAAGTGTGTTATTTACATCCATATATTTGGAAATCCTCAAAATGTCTTCTGTTATTCATTTTTAACTTAATTCTATTATAATTAGAGAACATACTTTTCAAATTGTTTGAGCCCTTTCATATGTATTGAGGGTAATTTTACTGCTCAGAATTTGGTGTATCCTGATAAGAGTTCTTTGTTACCTTAAAAATAATATGCATTCAAAAAATAATATGCATTCTACACTATTGTGTAGAACATTTCCTAGATCAATTAAGTCAAATATATTGATAGGATATTCAAATCTTTCATATTCTCACTGACTTTATGTCATCATTTCTCTAAATTATTAAGAGAGGACTGTTGATGTCTCCAGCTATAATTGTGAATTTGTCTATTTCTTTTTGCAATTTTATCAGTTTTTGCTTCCTGTATTTTCAATCTTTGTTATTGCATTCATAAATCTTTAGGTTGGTTTTCCTTTTGATGTACTTATGAAATGAAAGTCTTAGCCATAAAGTCTTATCCATATGACAATTTTTTGTTCTAAAGTCTAGTTCACCTGATATTAACTGCTCCAATTTTCTTTTACTTCAATTTCTTTTCCATTATTATTTGTGTGATATATTTTTTCATCTTTTTGCTTCATACCTTTATATTTAATTGGTTTTGTTGTATTTAATACATAGATATAGATTTTTCTGTACAATTTCTACCTTTTAATTAAGGTATTTACCATTTAATCTAATGTGATTATTGACATAGTTGGATACAAATCTGCCATCTCACTGTTTTCTATTTTCCAAATGTCCCTTTGCCCTCTTCATCTTCTTATTTTTCTGCATTCTGAAGAAAGAGGTTTTTGTTTGTTTGTTTGGTTTATAAATCATTTCATTTCGGCTTATTAGCTATCAATTTTTGTTTGGTTTGGTGGTTAGTTAGGGTTTATATTGCACACCTTCAACTGATCATAATGGATCTTCAAATAATATTATACCACCGTGTAAATTCTAAGAACCTTACATCAGCATACTACCATTTTACCCTCATCTTTTGCTGTTGCTGTCATACATTTTACTTCCAAGCTTTTCTTAAGCCTCACAAAACACTTTATTATTTTTTTTTAAAGATTTTATTTATTTATTTGAGAGAGAGGCAGTGAGAGAGCATGAGCGAGGAGAAGGTCAGAGGGAGAAGCAGACTCCCCGTGGAGCTGGGAGCCTGATGCGGGACTCGATCCCGGGTCTCCGGGATCATGACCTGAGCCGAAAGCAGTCGTCCAACCAACTGAGCCACCCAGACGTCCCACACTTTATTATTTTTGATGAAGACATCAAATTATATTTTAAAGATTAGAAAAAAAAATTATATTTGCCTACATATTTACTTTATATAAATTTGTTTTTATTAAATTGCCTGGAACTTTTTTCCAGTTTTCCATCTAGGAATACTGTTTTCTTCCTGTAGGAGTCCTTTAATATTTCTTACTTCTTTTTTCTGATTTTCTCATTCTAGCTGCAGTATGCCTAAAAATAGTTTTTATTCTCTCCTTTTTTTTAAAATATCCTTGTAATTTTGAAATACCTTCAGATTTAGAGTAAACCTCAAAGATAGTATAGAAAATTCTCCTATACACTAACCCCAGTATTCCCTATATTAATATATTAGTGTAGTACATTTGTCACAATTAATTAATATCAATATATTATTATTAAATATATTCTATACCTTTTTAAAATTTCCTTGGTTTTTGCCCAATGTTTTTTTCTATACAGATCTTATCCAGGATATCATATTACATTTAGTTATCATGTTTCCTTAAATTCCTCTTTGCTGTCACAGTTTCTCAGATACTCCTTGTTTTTGATGACCTTGACAGTTTAGAAAATTCATAGTCAGTTTTTTAAACTGACCCTTCATTGGAATGTGTCTGCTGTTCTTCTTATGATTAAACTTAGGTTGATGGCCCTTCTTTTCACTACATCTGTATCTTTGGGGTAAATACCCAGTAGTGCAATTGCAGGTTCATAGGGAAGCTCTATTTTTAATTTCTTGAGGAAAAGAAGGGCCATCTGTACCCCAATGTTTATAGCAGCAATGGCCATGGTTGCCAAACTGTGGAAAGAACCAAGATGCCCTTCAGTGGACGAATGGATAAGGAAGATGTGGTCCATATATGCTATGGAGTATTATGCTTCCATCAGAAAGGATGAATACCCAACTTTTGTAGCAACATGGACGGGACTGGAAGAGATTATGCTAAGTAAAATAAGTCAAGCAGAGAGAGTCAATTATCATATGGTTTCACTTATTTATGGAGCATAACAAATAACATGGAGGGCATAGGGAAATGGAGAGGAGAAGGGATTTGAGGGAAATTGGAGGGGGATATGAGCCATGAGAGACTATGGACTCTGAAAAACAACCTGAGGGGTTTTGAAGGGGTGGGTGGTGGGAGGTTAGGCAAGCCAGGTGGTGGGTATTGGGGAGGGCATGCATTGCATAGAGCACTGGGTGTGGTGCAAAAACAATGAATACTGTTATGCTGAAAAGAAATAAACATAAATAAATAAATAAATAAATAAATAAAAACAAACTTGGGTTGAGTTTTTTTGGTGAAAGACCAGAAGTCAAGTGATTATAACAAGTGTATGTACATACTTTCAACATGTCATCACTCTGAATGTTAAATTTGATCTTGCAGCTGAAGTAGTGTCTGTCATTAGCTATAAAGTTACTGTTTCCCCCTACTTCCCATTAAGTAATTTATCAGAAGGAAATCACTCTGCCACAAGTGATACATGAGTGGGAAATTCTATAGCTTTTACACAGTACCCCCCATTTAGTCTTATCCTCTGCTGTTTCTTAGGGCAGCATGGATTTTCCCCATCCTATTCAGTAAGAATGTTTCATTTATCTGTAATAAATTCTTCACACAGTCTGCATTTCCTCCTGTGTCCCCATATCCCTAAGCGATTTTTGGAAATTTCATACGTTAAGATTTACTCTTTGTGTTGTAAAGTTCTATGGGCTTTGACTAATGTATAGTGTTATTTACACAACTTTATAGATTCATGCAGGATAATTTTATTACCCTAACTTATCCCCTGTTCTTCACCTATTTAACTGCCTATACCCCAAAATGCTGGCAATCACAGAACTGCTTATCATATCTATAATTTTCCTTTTCTAGGATGCCAGAAAGTTGTAAGCTTAAGGTATACAGCCTTTTCAGATTCATTATTTTCATTTGACAATACACCTTTAGTATTCATCCATTCTTTTGCACAAGTTCATTCCTTTTTATTGCTCAATAACATTCCATTGTATGGATGTACCACTATTTGTTTATCTAGTCATTTCTTTGTTGTTGTTAGATTTTATTTATTATTTATTTGAGAGAGAGAGAAAGAGAGAGAGAGAGAGAGAGAAAGAGCACAAGCAGGGGTAGGGGCAGAAGTAGAGGGAGAAGTGAGAAGAGAGCCTGGCTCAGTACTCCATTCCAGGACTCTGGTATCATGACCTGAGCCAAAGGCAGATGCTTAACCAATTGAGCCACCCAATCACCCCTATGCAGTCATTTCTGATGGACATCTTGATTGTTTTAATGATGAATAAAGCTGCTATAAGCATTGAAGTGCAGACTCCTGTGTAGAAATGTTTTCAAATCAGTTGGGTTAACACCTGGGAGTGTGATTTCTGGATCATATACTAGGATTATGTTTAACTTTGGATAAACTGTCAAAGTGTCTTCAAAAGTAGCTGCACCATTATGCCCTCCATCATGCCTGCATGAGGGATTTTAATGCTCAGCAACTTTTATTTTTTAAAGAAATTTATTTATTTTAAGTAATTTCTACACTAAAATTGGGGCTTGAACTCATGACCCTGAGATCAAGAGTTGGATTCTCTCTATTAACTGAACCAGCCACATGCCCCTTAGCATCTTTAGCCTCAAATAGTATTATTGAAATTTTGTTTTGTTTTGATTTGTGCAATTCTATTATATGCTGTGGCATTTCATTGCTTTAATTTGTATTTCCCTAGTGTGAAATGATAGTGAACATATTTTTTAAAAATATTCATTTATTTGAAGGAGAGCAAGAGAGAGTGAGAAAGAGGGAGAGGGAGAAGCAAACTCCCTGCTGACCAGAGAACCCAATGAGGGGCTCGATCCCAGCACCCCGAGAGCATAACCTGAGCTGAAGGCAGATGCTTAACCAACTTGAGTCACCCAGGTTCTCTGAACATATATTCATATGCTTGTCATCGTTGTATTTTCTTTGGGAAGGTATCTGTTCAGAGCTTTCGCCTATTTTTAATTTATTTTTACTTTTATTTTTATTTTTGTATTGAAGTATAGTTGACACATAAGGTTACATTAGCTTCAGGTGTACAACATTGTTATTTAATAAGTCTATACATTATATATACAGCTCACAGACAAGTGTGGTTGTCTGTCACCTGTCTGTGACCCTCTGTCACCATACAATATTATTACAATACCATTGACTATATTCCTTATGCTGTACCTTTTATCTCCATGACTTATTTCCTTCCACACCTGGAAGACTGTATTTCCCATTCCCCTTCACCCATTTTGCCCATCCTCCCATCACTTCCCCTCTGGACAACATCAGTTGGTTCCCTGTATTTATGGATCGCTTTCTGTTTTTTGTTTATTTTATTTTTTAGAGTCCACATATAACAAATAATATCTTATTTGTGAAACAGACACATGAAAAGATGCTCGACATCACTAATCATCAGGGAAATGCACTCCAAACCACAATGAGATATCACTTTATACCTGTCAGAATGGCTAGAATCAAAAAGACAAGAAATTAGTGTTGGTGAGGATGTGAAGAGAAGGGAACCATTGTGCACTACTGATAGAAATGTATATTGGTACAGCCACTGTGGAAAACAATATGGGGGGGTTCCTTGAAAAATGAAAATAGAAATACCATATGATCCAATAATTCCAATATCAGGTATTTACTGAAAGATAATAAAAATACTAAGTTGAAAAGATATATGCGCCCTTGCATTTATTGCAGCATTGTCTGCAATAGTTAAGACATGGAAACAACCCAAGTGTGTATCAATAGCTGAATGGATAAAGAAGATATGAGATGTTTATACGTAGACATATACACACACAAGGGAATATTACTCAGCCATAAAAAGAATAAGGACTTGCCATTTGTGAAAACACAGCTGGACCTAGAGGGTAGTATGCTAAGTGAAATAACTCTTTTGCCTAGTTTTAATAGGGTGGCTTATTTTCCTTTATTGATTTTAAGATTTCTTTGTGTATTTCAAATATAAGTCCTTTATCAGATATGTGTTTTTATCAGATAAATGTATAGAAAATATCTTTCCCCATCTGCAGTGACATTTTGATTCTCTTACCAATATCTCAAAGAAGAACTTTTTCATTTTGATAAAGCTTACCTATTATCTTTTTCATTTTGATAAAGCTTATCTATTTTTCTTTCATGTTTTTGCTTTTGGTGATGTTGAGTTTACAAATTAATCACCAAACTGGAGGTCATATAAAAATTTCTCCTGGGGTGCCTGTGTGGCTCAGTTGGTTAGGTATTTGCTTCCAGTTCAGATCATGATCCTGGAGTCCTGAGATCAAGCCCCATGTTGGGCTCCCTGCTCAGCGGAGAGTCTGCTTCTCCCTCTGCCCCTCACCATGCTTTTGCTGTCTCTCACGCACATGCTCTTGCTCAAATAAATAGAATAAGAAAAAAATTCTCCTACTTTTTTTTTCTAGAAAATATACGGTTTTGAATTTTACATTTAAGTTATTGATAGACTTCACGTTATTGTTAGGAAATATGTAAGGTATGTGTCTAGGTTCAGATGTCTGCATGTGTGTATATGTGTGTATGGATATCCACCACCAGGCTCACCCAACTCCCCATCCCTCTTCCCTCCAAAACCCTCAGTTTGTTTCTCAGAGTCCACAGTCTCTCATGGTTTGTCTCCCCCTCTGATTTTCCCCATCTTGGTTCTCTTCCTCTCTCAATGTCCTCTGTGTTATTCCTTATGCTCCGCAAGTAAGTGAAACCATATGATAATTGCAGTGTCTTTATTTTAACCAATAATACACTAATTTGATTACTGTAGCTTTATACCTACTGAAATTAGGTAGTGTGATGCCTCCAACTTTGTTCCTAGTATTGCTTGGGTTATTCTATGTCTTCTGCCTTTCCATATAAATTTTAGAATCATATATATATATATATATATATATATATATATAGCCATGAAATAGTTTGCTGAGTTTTCATTGAATTTGAATTGTGTTGAATCTATATATCAAACTGGCATTACCATTATTACCTGAAATCTTTTAGGGCAGTTTAGAGGGAGAAAGAGAAAAAAAAAATCTCCATTCATTCCTTCTCTCTCTTCCTTTCCCTCTGTTGATCCAAGTCTAGCCAATGTGAATTTCTTTATGCTTATAATATTTTTGATATTTATTACAGGAATAATAATACATTTCTTCACATTTTAATTGTAGAAGCAGTCTTTGTTTCTCCTTCCTTTAGAAGGATAATTTTGCTTGGTGCAAAATTTTAGGTTAGTAGTTGTTTTTTCTTTCAACACTTTAAATATTTCACTTCATTCTCTTCTTGCTTGCATGGTTTGTGATGAAAAGTCCTCTATAACTCTTATCTTGCTTCTTTATAGGTAAGGTATACCCTCAATCCCTGGCTTCTTTCAATTTTTTTCTCTTTGTGCTTGGTTTCTGGCAATTTTGAACATGGTACACTAGGTGAGTTTTTGTGGTTGTTGCTATTTATTTTTCCTGGTGTATTCATTATTTCCTGGATGTGTGACTTATTAGTTGGAATGTCTTCTTAAGGGATGAACCAATGAATGACACTAGTTACTAACCCCACAATAAGTACTTTTGAACAAATTATTAACCCTTAATTCTTATTCCCTAATAAGTACTATTCCCTAATAGTACTAGGACTAAGAAAGTCCTCTGTGCTGGATATCAAAAGGCTCTATTTTAACTGAGGTAACAATGAAGGTAATTTCATATGTTACATATTTCAGATATCTTTCCTAGGCTCCTCATGGTTGGTGAGGGGAGAAATGTTACAAAATGGCAAATACTTCTATGAAATGAATTGAAAATTCTGACTGAAGGTGACCTCTAGGCTGGCTGCAAAAAAAAAAAAAAAATCATATTGAGTCATAGGAAGAACTCTACCAGCCCAATGATTCAGTGTGATCAGGATGAAATAAGTAATCACTTAACAGATATTTATGAATCTCCTTTAAGGTAACCATCATTTAATAACACATTTCCCTCAGCTCAAATACAAAAACATGTATTTTACTTTCTCGGTCACACAAGACTATACATTCTTGATACCCATTTTTCAAAGAGAAAACGAAGAACATTAAAAAATTTATGATGAAATTCACAAAAGTTACAAAGCACTTTTCAGACCAATTATTATAGTTAGAGTTAATTCTATTGTCCAGTAAGATATTTTCTAGTCAATATTTTAAAATCATTCAAACTCTATATCCCGATTTTTAAATATTTATTATTATTAATATTATTAACATCAATATTGACAGTAATTACAATAAACAGTTTTATCTAACAAAACACTGTTACAATCCTAAACTTATCTCTAAATAAAAAGAATAAAATGATATTTTAGTTTATGCATTCAATATTGATGCAAACAAAAATTTACTTTCTCAGTTCTTTCAATTCCTCTCTGCTAGACTGTTTGTGTTTATTTGTTTATCTGGAACAGATGAAAGTCTAAAAAGCAATGAAGAACAGAATCAGCCTGGACAAGGACTACACTTTCATTGGCATAATTATGAATGCATTTGAAATACTTTTCTTAACTCCCATTTTGGGCTATACTCAGCAGGATTAAAAGATTTAGATCTGGATTAAAGGATTAGGTAATTCATAAGCCAGTGTTTCATCTTAGAAAAAAAGGAAACATATCCATTCAGATTCTTTGTGTCAAGGGATGAATGACTATTTATTCTGCACAAGCGTGATTTTTTCCATTTAAACTAACAATACACACATGTTTTTTTCCAGTCTTTGGCCATGTTGATCCTCTACTCATCTTTCACACTAATGCTTGCATATGGCTTTGGGCTATAAAAAGTACACTGTGATTGACTTAAGTATCACTAAGTCTGATGGTGATGCTCTTAGGTAATAACTACTGTAAATAATAAGAAATATGATCACAAAAACAGGAAAAATCTGAATATAAGGAAATGAGTACTCCCTAAATATTTTATTTTAATTTGGGGGATAATACAGGAAATCTTTTTTAGATATTTGTATTTTCAGCTTGGTTTTGCTAAGTCTTAGCAGAAAAAACAAACAAAAAAAAATACTTAGCGTTCCAAAGAATATTTTCACAAGTAATTCATCAAATAACACTTGAATGGTTTTCACTCTTCCCTTTGATGAAAATGCATAAGCCTTTGATACCTGGCAAAGATAGCCTTGTTTAGCGATTTGGTTGGACCATGGTGTTGAGCTGCCAAATTTCTCAGTCTAAAAGATCCTTGCAAAGTGAAGCTTCTTGATCTTGCCATCATATTTATATCAGAAACTATCTAAAAATCTAAATTGGATTCCATGAGAAATTTTGACTTTCCTATGGCAAAAAGCCCATAGATGGTTCTGGATGAACTAGAACCTCAACAAACTACATAGTGCTTTATTTGTGAAAAGTCATATAGACTCATGAACCTCTGAAAAGAAAAATAAATGATGTATTTCCATTTCTGTTAATTCAAATAATTCTACCTTTTCACCCTTTCTTCGTTATCCTTAAGGGTTGCTCTCTCAAAAACATTCTGAATATTTAAAAATTTATCCATCAGTTTTCCTATCTTGTATATTCTGTCTTTTCTATCCTTTGCATTTCAAATTTAAACACTCATAGACCACACTGACTGGTTACCTCTGGCCAGATACCTAGATGCCTTCAAGAGGCATCTAACTACTGTCTCCATTTCCTTATCTATCTTCATGTTTATCTTCTTAGTTGGAGAAAAATTATGTTACTCTAAAAAAGAAACATTACTGCTTAATGTAGTCCCGCTAAAATATTCCCCGTGATTAATGTTTGCTTATCTCTTTCATTGCCATAAGAGATGCTCTTCAAGAAGAAATAATTAAAAGCAGATAAGAACATGGATACTGGAGCCAGATAGTTTGATTCACCTGGTTTGACCAGTTGCTATCTCATGATCTTCACAATTTGGTTATATGCCTCAGTTTCCCTACTTATAAAATTAGGACAAGAATAGTGCTTAAGCAATAGCTGGCTCATAGAAGTGCCCATATTTAATTTGCAAAGAAACAGAAGCATTATTAAGGCATTACTCAGAGACATATCCACTGAATTATTTCCAGTTCTCAGGTAATATCTGATTGATTAGGAAGACTCCTGGTAATGTATCTTTTGTTGAAAGCTAATTAAAAAAAAAAGTCAATTCAATATACATAAATTACTAAATTCAATTTTGTGGACTTCACAATTTTGAAGTTTCCTTAGATATGTGTTTTGGAAATATATTATGGTAGCTTTTTTAAGTTTTATAAATAAAATCTTTAAAAAAAAGAAATGCCAAAGGTATTTTTAAACATATAAAAAATTATCAAATCAATGGTTAGCCAATAAGTGATGGAATTTCTAGTTCCAATAACATATACAGATCAAAATTCTGTAATTCAACTATAATTGTCTTTTCATTAAAATTATTTCATATCTAGTTTTATAGATCTTTGAAAAACATCATTTGATACACTTCCAATTCTGTTAATTCAATTTTTCTGCCAGCTTTTATCCTTCACCTATTTTGTATCTTTTTCCCAAGTTACTTTTGATCAGATTGATCTAAGACAAAAAAAAATTACAACTGTATTTTGACCAATATGATACACGTATTTATTTACCATGTATTTATGTATTTATTTACTTATATTTTAGAGAAAGAGATTGCACAGATGGCAAGGGGAGGGGCTGAGGGAGAGATAAAGAATCTTAAACAGGCTTCAAGCACAGAGCAGAGCCCCACTTGCGACATGATCTTGTGACTCTGAGATCATGATCTGAACCAAAATCAAGAGTCAGATCCTTAACTGACTGAGCCACCCAGGTGCTCTAATACATGTACTTAGTAATTGACAAATAATTTTTATTCTTTCCTCTTAAAATCATCCATATTATTTTCTGTTTATTTCCATTGCATGATATTTTCTTTCTTAAAAATGTAGAATATATTAATAAAAGAAACAGGATTTCTAGTAGATTCTAATAAATGTATAAGATTGATATCATGGCTTAAATAAAGCAAAAAATGTAAGGACAAAAATTACTTAAAGGAAAAAAAGGCAGCAAAATTTTTACAGATTTTTGAAAGTAAGATTATGGATAGAAAATAGCGTACTAGTTGCTATTAGTACTATACTCATATTCCCTCTGATCTGCTTTTCATGCACAATGGTTCTGTCTGACACTTTGTGCCCATTTCCAGTACTAGCATCTCTGTCAGAGTTCTGTTTCCTAGGCTGTGAGAACCTACACCATATCCAGAGAGCAGCAGGTAGCCCTGATCCAATGATTGGTAAGTGTGAGAATCTAGATACACCAACTTCCCTGCCCTCTTATTGTATCAACACTGGGTCTCCTGATCTCCAAGGTGGGATTAAACTAAGAAAATTCTCTTGGGATTTTGCTTGATTCAACACCCTTGTTTCACTTCCATGCCTTCCCATTCCACTGCCTCAACTGTCTATTGGTTTTCCCTGGGAACACTGCCCAATAAATCACTTTCTCAAAATTCCTTACTTCAGGATCTGTTTTGGAAAACCAACCCAAATACAGTGGTAACTGGTTTAGTCTAGTCAACGAAGTCACCATGTAGGTTTGTGCTGAAAGACACATTGATGTTGATCCATCATCAATGATAATTAAAAAAGGAAGACAATCAATCCTGCAGAACCCCTAAACATTTCAGTATTTATGGAGACATGCTGAGAAACAAGGTTGCAGTGAGCTTTAAAAAAAAAAAAAAAAGAGATTGGTTGAAAATTTGTTTAAAAACCATTTTGATTTTCATGTCTCACATCCTCACGTACTTGTCCCCTGCAGGAAAACAGACTGGATTTGAAGATACCAAGAACTGTAGAAAATAGGAAGAAGAGGGATTACATGAATCACTGCATATAAAACTGTGAGATCCTTATTTTTCTTTCCCTGATCCCCAAATATTAGGAGTCAAGTGCATATGATCTACCTCAATTGTATACCTCCACCAAAGTTTAGAAAACTATCTTGACAAAATAAATAATTCTAAGGAAAGGGATTTCAGGTACTAATAGTTGTAAGTCTCCCACTGAAGATTTAAGATTGACATTTAAACACCATCAAGTGGCCAGCTCTGTCAAAGCAGTCAGAGATTAGGGAAGGGCAGTTAGGGATCCCCAACAACATAGGGAAAAGCTCTACAGAAAATGAGAGACCAAAACAAACAACAAAGAAACACCTAAAAAACAGAGACCAAAAGAAAACTTCAAAAATTTATTTTGAGGATAAGCAAAATGTTGCATATAAACATAAAGAATGATATGTTATAGATCAGAAATTCAGAGGACAAGGAAACCCTTGTTTCCTTGAGAAATTATAAAGCTAATTTCTCCATATTTCTATCCCCTCAGAATGTTGAGAAGATAAATTAAATAAAATTTCTCCAAATGTAGGAAAAATTAAAAACAGTTGGAAAATACAGATATAATTAATAATTTGGATTATCAATCCAAAATTATCAACATTTCAAATAAAAAGATAAACGAGAGAAGAAATTGTCTACAAAATAGTAGAAAGTAGTTCCCTAAAAGCAAGGATTCCAGTGTCTAGAATGAAAGAAGCCACCAAAATAGGAAAAAAGATCTTAAGAGTGTCCAGAAATAAGGACATGAAAAAAAAATTCCACAAAAACATAAAAGGGAAAAAATGATATCATTTCTTAAAAACACACTTAATCTTATAAAACAGTACCTTTGTCACTGCTCCAAGGATGGGTGGGTGATAGATTTAAGAAATTTTCTGACACTGAAGCCTTCAAATAATTACCTCTTATAGCCACTTTTTAGAAATTTACTTGAAAATGGACTTAGCAAAACAAGGGGTAAACTGAAAATGGGAAAATGATGGGTAAGTCAAGCAGTGAATTCTTTTCACTCATTGAGTTTAAATTATATTAAAAAAGAAGCAATAAGTATAAAATAGATCGTGATAAATGATAAATGGGAAAGGAAAGAAGGATAAATATATGATTAGAAGAATCGTTCAATTAAGGTGCCAGACAAACTTCTCTGAATGAAATGCAGAAGAGCCAAATTAAAACATGGTTGAAAAATGTTCTAGGCAAAAGATGTAGCAATAGGTCCTTGAGAAGGGAACATGTTTGGTTTGCTCAACAACAGCAGTGGAGCCAGGGTGGTTAATGAAGATGATGAGCTGGGTTGGAGCTGGAGAAACAAAGTTGAAGTAGTAAGAGGCTAGCTATGTCATGTGGGGCAGTTCGGCCTTGACTAGGATTTCAGAATTTATTCTAAGAGTGATTCCCCATGAGAATCTGCTAGAGGATTTGGGGCAAGGGAGTAGTATGACCCAATTTATATTTTAAAACCCTGCTGGATAGAGGACAGTGGGTAGGAGTTCATGCATAGCAGTAGAAAGACAAGGCAGTCTACTGTACTTGTTTTTATATCTTTTTATCTTCCATGATAAGATTCTTATGACTCTTTTGCCCTCAAAATAACATTTTATCCATACCATAACCTTGTCATTTCTGTTTTTATTTGGGACATTTTGGCACTTAGGTATATAAGCATGACAGGAATAAAAACCAACCCAAAATCCCAGATGTGACTTCCCTAGAAATCAGTTCCCATGTAGTAGGATGATTTTTTTTTTCATTTGTAACTATCTGTTATGACTTTTGTCAACAAAGGTTATATGTGACCATAAAAATCGTTGAAATGTATTTGTAAATTATTGAACCAGTTATCAAATGGCTGAAATATTTTAATAGCATGTGGTCAGATATAATGTTCTTAAACTTTAAAACTCAATAATAAAGTGAGTAGGAGAGAGAGGAAAAATAATGAGTGATTAGTCTGTATGCTTCAGATTTTTAACTCTTGCAAGAACAAACCTGAATCATAGATAACCATCACCCTAATGCATCATCATCGTTAGCACATAAAGTTAATTTAATAGTTGAATTAACTATATGAAGAGACAATTACCCATTTGCTACTCATCTGAAGTTTATTTTCTTTTGGTCTTTTTTTTTTCTTTCCTGGTTTGCAATTTGATTATCTTTCTCATTAGAGAAGACAGAATACTCTTAATTAAAAGAAGCATATATTTCTTAAGTGAGAGAAAGGTCTATTTTAAAGCTGTCATCAGTACATTAAATTTACCCTGGGACATATGCTAAATATGGAAACTGGTGTCATAGTGTGCTTCTGGTCCTCTGTGAAACTTTTTTTTTTTAACTCAACAGGCTATGAAGATCGTCATAAATCCTTACAACAGTGATCCAGAAACTGCTAGTAACTGCATTCTTGCATGTTAAAGATGTGCAGGGTCAGCAAAGAGCTACTAATGACAAGCATGAAGAAGATGAAAATCACGGCCTGCCTTCACAAGGGAATCTTTACATGCAGACTAGAGTTTTCAAGCTTAAAAGTTGTCAAGAAGCTTCACTGCCACAAATTCCAAATGATGCACTGATTAAGAAAGGTCAGTATGTCTTTTGAGAAGTTGACAGTCATGATATAGTAACTATGCAAAGCTGCAAGTCTCTGGAGTAGTATTTGTGTCTAATCTATATGGTCACAGGAAATATAACTGCCAAGAATGCCATATTCATCATCTTGAGTAGTTTTATCAGCACTACCTGATGTCGCACTCTAAAGAAAAATCACCAAAAATTTGCTTGGCCATTCAATCATGTATTCTTTGTGAAATGTGCCTGGGGCAGACTCTGTGCCTGGTGATCAGGATATAAAGATGAAAATAAGATACTGTCCCTGCCTTCATTGTGGTCGAAAAATTAAGAGGGAAACAGATAAAGAAAATATTATAAAATAGTGTGATAATTGCTATAGTAGAAGTAAATTAAAATATCAGGGAAGTGTTAAATAGGCCTAGAGGAGTCTTTGCAAAAAATACATCTGTAACCTATGAATAAAATATAACTTACAGATGATATAATTAAAGATGCTTGTTTATGCATTAGAAAAAAGTTATTTTTCACATTCTCTAAATTCTTTATTCTAACACCTCTAATACTAAAATCTCTCAGTTCTGATTCTAACTCTATTGTTTTTTTTTTAACGAACCACACAAGCAAAGGTCATTTCTTCATCAATTTACAGATCATACGAATATTTATTATATTTCTATATAATTGCTCTTTCTAGAATCTATTAATAACATTGTAAGCAAAAGTAGACTCTTTTTTGGTGATATAACATATTCTGTAAGAGGATCTTAGTAAGCTTATTTTAAAAGTTTGACAAGTTGATTCATATATATATATATGAATCATATATATATATATACACAAATCATATATATATATATATATATATATATATATATGGAAAGTGAACTACCTAGAATAACCAAAGAAATAACTAGAGAAAAAGAAAACCACAGTACTTATGTGAATTCAGGATTTATTTTACATCTGTTTTTATCTAGCAGTGTTATACTTGCAGAAGGATAGACATATAAATGAACGGGAAATAGTAGAGTTTAAAAATAGATCTATATATATTTGGTCAACTGACTTTTATTTTAAGTGCCAATGCAATCAATGGGAAGAGGAAAGCTTTTTCAGAAATGGTGCTGCAACAATTGGCTATCCAAAAGGGAAAAAAAAAAAAAAAGAGCATCTACCCTTCCCTCACATCATACATAAAAAGTAACACAGAATGGATCATGAGTCTAAAAGTAAAAATAAAAATATAATACTTTTAGAAGAAAATGTAGTAGAAAATCTATGTGATGGTGGTATAGGCAAAGATTTCTTAATTAGGTCATAAAAGCATAAGCCATAAAAGAAAAATATAATAAATTGGGTATTATTTTTTAAAAAATTGCTCTGGGAAGACCCATTAAGAACAGAAAGAGCAAGTTATACCCTGAGAGAAAATAGTCATAATACATATAGCTGACAAAGGACTTATATTCATACTATATAAAGAACTCTTATAACCTAGTCATAAAGAAGATACATTCCCCAATAAGAAATGAGCATATTTGAACAGATATTTCACAAAAGAGTCTATGGAAATAGCTAAGTTGTATGCAGCACATATGTGACAGCTTCCCATCAGGTAAATGCAAATTAAAGTCACAATAAGATACTATTGCACACCTCTGAGAATGGTTAAAATTAAAAAGCTGGCAATATTTAGTATTATTAATTATATGGAACAACTTGAACTCTTATATAACTCTCTTATTCTGCTAATGTGAATATAAAACAGTACAATACAGTGTAAAACTATGAAACCTGTAACGTCCTTAAAATGTGAAACTCTCACCTAGCCTTTGACCTAAGGTATTATCTAAGTGACATAGATAATACCTCAATCAGGTTTGTAAAGATAGACACAGATTAGATAGATCCATATATACATAGATATCTAGATGGATGGGTGATTAAGAGTAAAAACCTGGGATCTTATAGGTCAAACTACTGCTTTAAAATCAATTTTGAAAAAACAAATTAGCTGTCCATCACTTCCCAATATTAAACCAAATAGAGAAGTGCATTTGGATTACTGAGCTATTGTAAGTCACCAATAGCTATATACTGAATTCAAGGAGCAAGTCAGAAAGGGAACAAGTGACTTCAAGCCACATACTACACACATCCTAAAAATAAATGTTAGCTGTCTAGTAATACTCAGTGTCTGTTGATTAAGACAAGAGAGAATGTCAGAAACAAGGCCTGAATTCAAAAGAGAAACTGCTCTGAACTGGGAACATTGAAATCTTGAAAGGGAAAATACCTACTTCAGAATAGATCCACATACTTCCGTCAGGGAAGTAAATATCTGCTGTGTCAAGCCCAAGACTTAATCTATGTAGAGAAAGGGCAAGTATAGACACCTGACTGAAGTAAAAAGTGAGGATTGAAAGACATAAAGATGGATTATCACAAGATCTTGTTTATTCACAGATGACAAGGATAAAAATGAGAATAGAGCAAAGTAGCAGACTGAGCTACACAGGGGGTGCTAGAGTAAACTGGAAAAACTCCAGGAGGTGTGATGACAGAGCTCAGGGACTCATTTAGATTTTAGCTTATTGGAAAATAAAAAAGCAACGACCTAGACAAGTATCAATGTGTGCTTTTCTTTATCCAAACAGATTTAAATCCTTGTGTTTCTATCAGCAAATCACAAATTACAAATAATCTGAATGCAAAAGCAACTCTTCTCACCCCTTGTCTGGGGAACCACCCTACTATTGTAGCCATTGGGTCAGTTATAAAAATACATAAGAATTCTTAAAGAATTTTTAGGTTCTGAAATGGAGAAAGGAGGGGAAAACATGAAAAGAAGAAAGAGCACCTATGGAAGCTTATGTTGAAGTATACATTCCAGAGAAGGCCTCTCTCACCTTTTGGGATCTCTGCCCAAATATGTATATTTCCACAATACCTGAGTGTTTATCTTACCTTGCTAAAAAGACTACCAGTTTTCAAAATGAAAATTCAATTGACTAGTATGAGGACCTGGATATTCTTCTCATTTAATGTGAGTAAAAATAATTATTGGGCATAATGGGAATCTTTATAAGTGGAAGTTTTGATTATGTAGAGACAAATTATTTAGAAAGAGTATTAGTAAAAGGAGCCAATGAAAAAGTGGTAATAGAACTGAAGAGATACAGAGGAAAAAAAAACAACATAGGAAAGTAACAGGATAGGTATAGAAAATTTTCTTATGTTTTTCCTGAATCAAAAGTGTGTGGGGAAGGAATGGGGAAGTATCATTTTTCTCCTTCCTATATCATGAGACTAACTACTCATAGACACCAGAAATAGGCTATTTATTGTTCTACATTTGAATCTCATTGCAGATTAAATAGCCTTTCATGGATTGTTTGGTGGAAACTTAGTACCCATTATGGCATTCCTATCTCTGTTTCTATGTAAAAAAATATGTATTTTGTATGAACACATAGTTTGTAATTTAAGTAAGTGGAGAATGGTAACATTCTTCAGTTATTAATAATGGCCTGCTATCTTTAAGATTGTAGTTACTTAAGTTATGTTCTTTAATTCTCTATGCTTGTAAGTTTTTATTATTTTGAGATGAGGCTAAGAAATATCATAACTTAAAGCAGGAATTATACCCAAGAAAATAGAAACAAAGAGCATGTCACTGTTGACCTGAGATAACTCCAAAAGAGGTTTTGAGAACAACTGTTATGAGCTTCACTATCACCAGTGATTCTTACCTTCTTAGGAATTCTTTTATTGGTATCAAGAAAATTTTAGAGAGTGAGATATAATGGCCTCATTTTAGTTACAACCAAGATATGTATAATTTAAGTAACTGTTAGGTAAAATTTTGATACTCAAATTTCATATTCAAAGTATAAGGACAATGGTTGAATTGTGTTTATACTTTGATGGGTATGTTTTCAAACCTGGAGACCATCACCTAAAACCAAGGACAATTATGAACTTTGAGTGTAGGTGAATTTCCTTGATCATACACCCATTCTAACAGTTCTGTCCCATGAAACATATCCCAATTACTTTCCAAGTGGTGAGAATAACACTGCTCAAAACATTTCTGTGTCCTATATTGCTGAACATTTTATCTAGTAGTTTGACATTTTATAGTATGAGAAAAGTATTCGAACAAACAACATCAAGCTGCTTGCTGTTATGACTGAAATTCACATTGAAGAGAGTAGCTAAGCTTTTTAAAAAATTTCCAAAACAGGAATCTCCAGAGTAAAGGCATCCGGCTGTTTATATGCACAAAGATAGACAGAAGCCTAGGGAAAGGAAAAGTCTTTTGGAAAAAGTCAAGTTATAAGGCTGGCCAAAAACATACATAAAGTTTTATAAGATTTTAAGTCCTATATTAAGAGCCAATTCACTTATTGTCAAAATATTAAATTACACATTTGAGTTCCTATTAACAACTGAGTTACTGAACCAACCCTGCACCAGTAGTAAATTTAATCTTAAAACTACCTGCTGGATAAATGTCTTGAAGTTATCACCATGCTAGAGTGTTGTTTAAGCCCTTTGCCAAACTGATTAATTCTTCCCTAATTCACATTTCAGATTCCGACAGCTTTTATCACAGTATGTTTATGTGGAAAGACTAAGGGTATGAATCAAAGTGTCTTGGGCCCATGAGTTAGTGAAAAGTGATACAATAAGCCAATAAGTCAGGATTAGATTGGTGAATAACAGCAGCAGGAATTATCTATGGGAGGATCAATAATGCTATTAGACTTGATGCTACAAGTATTTGTCTTTATAGATGCTAACCATTCTTGGATTACTTTTATTTTTTTTTTTTTTAAGATTTTATTCACTTACCCGACAGACAGAGATCACAAGTAGGCAAGCAGGGAGAAAGAGGAGGAAGCAGGCTCTCAGCGGAGCAGAGAACCCCACGTGGGGCTCGATCCCAGGACCCCAGAACCATGACCTGAGCCGAAAGCAGAAGCCTCAACCCACTGAGCCACCCAGGCGCCCCTTGGATTACTTTTATTTAACTCAGGCCTAGATCGTGAAAGTCTGGTAGAGCTAACATTATTTTTTATCCATTATTATATTCATCATGGTATACTGAAATGAAAACTGATTAAAATTTTTAAAGATTTTATTTATTTGGGGGGATTGGTAGAGGGGAGGGAGAACCAGACTCTCCTCTGAGCAGAAAGCCCCCACATGGGGCCTGATCCCAGGACGCTGAGATCATGAACTGAGCGAAAGGCAGACACTTAACTGACTGAGCCACCCAGGTACCCCCAAAACTGATTAAACTAACTAAAATACAATTTATTTTCATGTGAGATATCTACAATTTATAAAGGAATAAATTATTTATTTATACATTTATGGTACATAAAATTATACATTTATGCCATATATCAATTATTATCAAATAAAAAATGGAAAAATCTACCTACTTATATTTATTATTATGCATACATATACATACATATGTGCCATGTCTGTATTTATATGCATCCACGTTATATAGTTAGAATAGAAATATAATTTTACTACATCCTAAATTGTGTCTAGATTCAAGATCATTAAAACTTAATGTCAAAAGATGAAAAATGCCTTGAAAGACATTTATATTTAAACCAATAAAATGAACAAGTCATAGAAAACAAATGGACAGCATAAGGAAAATAAAATAAAATAAGTAAAATAAAATAAAATTAAAAAACTTACACTGAGATAATGAGAATTCTGTATATTTCACCATAGTTTTACAATAGATCATAGAATGACAAGAGAGAAAACTAGAAATGATATCAATATATCCATGAGAATATATTAACAAGAACCATAAGATACCTGGGAATAAACCTAACCAAAGAGGTAAAGGATCTGTACTCGAGGAAATACAGAACACTCATGAAAGAAATTGAAGAAGACGTAAAAAGATGGAAGACCATTCCATGTTCTTGGATCGGAAGAATAAACATTGTTAAAATGTCTATACTACCTAGAGCAATCTATACTTTTAATGCCATTCCCATAAAAATTCCACTGGTATTTTTCAAAGAGCTGGAGCAAATAATCCTAAAATTTGTATGGAATCAGAAGAGACCCCGAATCGCTAAGGAAATGTTGAAAAACAAAAATAAAACTGGTGGCATCTCATTACCTGATTTCAAGCTTT